>JANEHU010002112.1:0-164873 GCA_027563435.1 Nasonovia ribisnigri
AACTCATAAAATTGTACGTTTTATTGTAATAATAGTAATAATAATAATAATAATAATAATAATAATAATAATAATAATATGCTTGCCTTGTTGTCCGCACGGACGACAGCAGTATAATAATATGCGTCATGCGCTCGACGCGCATTAATGACAAATTATTTCGGGAATGTTAAGCCGGAAAGAAACAAAGGCTCTTGGTCGACTTAAATTAAATTTATCCGAACGATTCTTTTTTTATAAAAAAGAACCCCTATGAAATTATGTTAAAATAAAATAAACTATGATTGTTCGTCGTTTCTCACAGTCGTCCTATGGAAATCGAATACACCGCGTACACGTGCTTTCGTATTAATAGTTGCTTAATAACAGATGTATATAAATATTCGGCCGTGTTATAAAAAATGTGAAATCGCCGTCTGTACCATAGTAGCGTTTGGTATTTATCACATCACCGCGTGTGTTTTATAATAACAAAATAATTTCGATCTCTTGGCGACAATAATAATTGTTATGGAACCCGTAATTTGACTCCAGCCTTGACCCTAATTATCGGTTGCTAGTTGAGAAAAAACGTGTTCACGCGAAAAATAACGTATTTTAACCCGTTGTTTCGCGATGGTTTAATTTCCAGTTTACGACCAACTGATAAAAACTCTTATTATACGCAATAATTATTATTCAGTTTTTCATACAGTATTCATAATTTTATCTTGTCAAGTGGCACTGCTGAAATCCTTACTTTTTCTACCGTAAATGTTATTAATCTAATTAGCTACTATATTATCATCGGTACTCTACTTATTGTTCACCATACTGTATAGATTGAAAAAATTTAATTTAATTAAAAAAATTATTTTAGGTAATTGACAATTTAATATATTGTATTACATAGGAACTACATAATGTTAAGAAAAATATAAAAATATATACAATTATAAATTTATGCAATAGGTAAATTATGTTTAATTAATTACAGATATTTAATTTGTTTTTTAGGTTATGTGAAGTGGTTTCATAGAGCTTATAGGAGTTTCCTCTGCACGGATACTGTATTACCGCACATCAAAGGTAAGAATTTTAAACATAATATCTTTCTTTCGCGTTAAAAAGCTACTATTTCCCAATTCAATCGTTTTTGAAATATGAGCAATATTATTGTGGATTGTGATTGTTTTTGCAAAATATTCGAATCGACGTTCGATTTAATATCCGTGGTTCTTATTTAGGTAATGCTTACCTATAATATACACGACCTTACGACCAGTTGTAACTACGTAAAGTCTGTCGAGTGATGACAGGTAAAAACGTAAAAAAATACGAACACTTCTTGTTGAGTACTATCTTTGAGTGCGCTATCCGATTGTATCGTAATAATGACTGATGATCATTGGCGGTTTGTATTGCACAGACCGCACATTCCACTGTCGTTTATTTTCCGTGCAACATTCGCAGCGTTCGACTCGATAAATTCTTATATAATATCATAAGTTATAACTTGTAAGGTATAACAATAATTTGTAATAGGGTATTATTATTATTATTATCGGTTCCCTGTATCTTTTTTTAGTCTTTAACCGAACGTTCACCATTGAGTATAGTTTTTGGTCACTTGCGGGTACCTAACTATATTATACCGTCATGCCGATTACACTATTACAGTAACAATAATAATAGCGTAGTTCCTATTCCGTATTTGCAATTATTATTGTAGAATGTGGACACTAAGAGTATAATTTATTATGCATCATGTCGCGCATATAATATATTATATTATACAATGACATCTATGATACTACCTACATTTATGCACCAATTATTCCGTACTCGTTGCATTCAGAGTTCCTAATCTAGTTTAGTATAGAAATCTGTGAATATTATTAGGTACTCGTCGTTTTATAACGTGTAATAATAATAATAATAATACGATTTATAAAATATACATCCATGTATACAATAATAACAATGTACACATATTATACGCTCGGCCGCTGTTTGTCGTATATTAATTCGTATTAGTCTGATATATTTATTGGTTTCGTAATAATACGATGACGACGGCGACGTCTCTCGCCAAGGTTAAATACAAAACCTCGATCTTGTGTAAATCATTCTTTCACCTCGCACGTGACGCGAGCGTATATGGTCTTCGTCGCGCAGTCGCCCGTAAAGATGACCGCGATTGCTAGTTTCCCCTCTCCTCCCCCCACCATAACCACCGCTAACCACACCGCGCATCATTCTCCGCCAAGCGATTCGCGGGCCACGTTCGTAAAGCATATGCCTGCTGTGCCGCCCGACGACCGCGACGGGATAATAACAATTATTTTTTTCGTTGTAAAAAATAACACGCACGTTTTATTTTTATAGTATCCAACCAGCAGTGATGTTCCCACAAAGTTTTTTTGAAAGTATACCAACCCGTTGTGTGTATGATACTCTGACCATGATGGATATTTTATATTTTACTGCTCGATAGGGGGATAGACTGAAAGTTACATTTTTCTTAAGCCCTGTACAAAATGTATACGAATCGATGAATCTCTTTGAAATTATGTCTTAAATCTTTTATTGAGTCGACAAAGTGTGGTCCTCTCGAAGAAACCAGATAGTTGCTTCTATTATTTCCGCTGCAGCCGCAATTCGTATCAAACTTAGAGATTAGAACTTTACCACCGGTTCAGTCTGAAAGACCGACGGGACAGTCGGATTTTTTATATCTTTTTCCGTGTTAAATCTATATAGGTGTTGTTTTAATTCGTGCGTGTAACGTGTAACCTGGGGCAAAATAAAATAATCACCTGTACGGTAGTAGTATTAATATACGTAATAAATAACAAAAGACCGTCACCGTTTACTAATGTCGTTACGACGCTGTAAAAATTCGCAATTTATACTGGCTCGTGATTTAAATATAATACCTAATAATAATTCAGTAGTTCTTATTATTTAGTATTTAGTGTATAGTAATTAGGTACGCGTGTACAAGTGTATCGTATTGCATATTACTAATTAGAATTATATTATAGAATATAAACACGCGTCCACTTCCTAAAAACAATTTTCGTTGGTCTCAAATCGATTTCACTACGACCGCATATCGAACTTTAATAACCTAAAATACTCGGGATACGTACAAAAGTAAATTCAGACTACTGTCGGTCGCGCGCGGTCGTCGTTATTTGCGTGTCAATGAACAGCCGGACGATGGCAGGTGCTGCGGAATATTCCGCATAGATACCATTGAAGTAGTTCAGTGGTTTTAGTACTCAGTGGCGTAAATGCGTAATCGGAGCTTTTTTGTTGCGGTGGATAGTGGCGTACTTGTGTCTACATTTAATTTGTAGGGGGGGGGGTAATATTTGAAATTGGGTGATCTTAACTGACCAACACCAAAGGAAAATCAGAAAAAATTGCCATGTCCAAAACATTTCGGTCGAAGCTTTATCAAGCATATATTACATATTTACATTACATAATATTAATATATTATATTATACTTAAAACGTATAATATTGTATTTCAAAAATGATCCACTTTGCGTAGTTTCAATACCATCCTTGATCTCAAAACTACGTTATATATTTGTAAGTTATGAGGTTATGAGTTATGACCATCAACCACGTTCATTAAATCGATGCAATTCATGATTAATACTACAGTAGCATATCCGATAGACCATATTATATTTTATAATTAATAGCTGTTCGTCGGAAACGACATGATGTTGATGTATCATTAATATCAATATCAATATCAATATCACAATAATTGTCGTTACTATTATTTGTATAGAGTTTTCAGTGTGTAGTGTAGTATTGAGTGCCTATTGGTATTTAAGTATTTTTGAAAGCGACGACGATGACTAGTTTTCCGTCGTCGATTTGTGATACTAATAACGCCGTATTATTTTTATACACATACTTCATGCGTAGGTAGGTTTACTTATAATAATAATAATAATAATAATAACGATTGCGGCCGACGAACGGAAGAAGAATAATATACGCCGCGCGACCGTGTAAAAGTTGTTTTCCGTCCATCCGCGAAAGTGAAACTGTATAATATTGTAACAGAAGGTACTACAACGACCAACCGGACCGCGTGAATATTGCTCAGTTCGTCCGTATAATAAAATATTCTCGAAACGAAACAGTAGAATTTCTTCTATGCACATAATTTTTGGACGACAAGTCATGGTATATGTATACTTACCCAGGTTTTACGAGTACAGTGTTGTTGGCGAGATGACATTATAAACGATATCGCTGAATGCATGCGTTTGCGGTGTCGTGGTCGTCGGAATCGTGTCATTCCGGTTCCAACTATTAGTGCCATCGCCATTAATAATGTATCGTTATTTACCACTTGCCCCGAATAATATATATTTTAATTTTTTTATTTAATTAATTGTGTTGACATCTTAATATTTAAAACCTAACCTTTCGGACCATGGTCGATATAGTTATTATTAACGCTAAATATTATGATGCATTTTGAACATTAAAAGAGATAAATTTGCTTTTAAGTTGTCTGGTTGATCTTAATGCTGTTCTAGGAATATGACTTCAAGTAGCCATGATTTAGCATAGGTTTGGGTGTTTTTCCCGTAGCTATAATAATAATTCGAATGATGCACGCTACATAGTTACTTATACTTTGACACATTAATATATTATCGCACTTAATTACTACCTATTAAAATTTACTATTCAGTCCTCAAAGTGGCAAGTCCAGTAACTACCAAATTGTGAAAAATTAGATTAGAATGCGATACTGTAAATTCACTGCATGCTATTGTATTTATTATTTAGATAAAAGCAGAAAAACTTTAATTTATATTACCTGAAAATATAAAAATAAAAAAGTTGATTTGTTGTCTTATAGTAAATTGGTAGGTAATTATTTTCATACAAAAAAAACAAGATATATTGAGCTTACTAGTTTTTCTATTAGAATATTATGTATTTACATATATTTTTCAAAATATATAGGTATTATAACGGTGACGCAGTTTAAAGTAATATTTTCCTATATGGAAATGCTGTAAAAAATAAATATCATATTTTTTTTGGTAAAAATAATAATTTTATTAATGAATAAACCATAGATTTTATAATCAGATATATATATATAAAAATAGGTGAAATGTTCTCGAAAATTTACATGGAAGGCAGTATACTAATAAACTATATAATTTTAAAAAGTCGTTCGACGCATCGTTTTCATTTTTTTTGTTTATATTTTGAGAAATTGTGTTTGAATCACACTTTAATATTGAGTACCTACTGAGTGTACCAATAAACCAAATTATGTCAAATTTTGATATTTTTTAAATATGTACTTAGAAACATTCGAATGAAGTAAGTGAGACCGAGTTTTTTCACAATTTTTTCAAGTGGTGACTCGCGACTGCCGAACAATTTGTGTCGTTATTCTAACTAAAAATCCAACATCAATTTAACATCTCAATAGTCTGTATTATATTAACGTAGTGGTTTGGAGTGTTTGGACTATTGTTTGCGATTCAGTTCCAATTAAATGTGTAACTTATACAGCTGTACTGCGTACAATTCACCGCATTTACACAGACATTGCCTGCATTGTACGATTACGTCAATATTGACAGTTCTAGTTTTATTGTTTCTTCGGGAATATCAAAGTCTAAAGATACGAAATAATATGTTCAAATTATTATTAGATGAAGATTTGCTTATTTTTTCCTTACACGTTAGTCTGATTCCAAGCCAAATTTAACATATAAATTGAATATCAACCATTTTGTTTTTACGCAGTTATTTAGTATTTACTAATATCTTTTTTTATGTTCGGAATTAAATATTTTATAAACGTGAATCGATTCAATTTTTGAATAATTCATAGAAATGTACAAGGAAAAAGATTGTACAATTTTCCTGCAGTGTTCTCAAGTTTGTTTCCATCTGTATACTCGTATGATCGTTTATTATACAGTATAACTTTCATTTAACAGAATCAGGTAGTAATTACTAAAATATTGTTACATTATATAAAATAATAATCAAAATACTGTTACTATCCTGAATTAGTTGTTTCTCTGCGACAAAAAACCGTTATTTGCGGTAGACACCCAGATACACATTCAGTGGTGTCATTTGGGGGGGGGGCACCTTGGACATTTGCCCTAGTCTAACATTTACATTAACCTTAAGTCGACACATTTAAGAATAATGAGAAGTATGTTGAGTCGGAAAATCAGTTAGTGCACTCATGGTTGTCCTAGTCATTATAGTCTTGCAAAAACTTAAATGACGCTACTGCACACGTCATCATCCCGTTGACCATATTTTTGATAAAAGCTATGAAACTATTTTCGGATCACGACTCGTTTAACATAATGTGTACCTTTTTGTATTTATAATTTATATATAATAATATAATGATGCATTATTTTAAACGGTACATTATCAGTAATTGAACAATTCATATACACATGCACAATTCAAACTCAAGAACTTGTGTAACAGAACGCCGTTGTTATATACTTATATGTAATAATATTGTTAAAGAAATAATACAATAAAGGCTGACAGCGAGCACATGAAACGCTAAAAAAGATTCACAACTCGATGGAACTTGAGAACTTTGCTATGAAAAGAAGTATCACGAGAATTAGTATCGTATAAAATATAAAAGTGGCGTGAAAAAGTTGTTCGTGGTTATAACAATAACTCTATTTCAATAACGATGTATTTAGCACTTGGTAAATAAACACACAAAGGAAAAGTATTATTTGATATTACGATACTCGCGTCCATGCGTTTGACCGTCTTTAACACAATATTATAATATGAGACACGGTTAAATTTGTCGAGTGAGTTTTATACTATGATGCACGAGGTACAATTATTGTACAAATATAATATTATATAAACATTGAATCTCGTCTGTTATATTAATATCTACTTAGTTTTCAAATTTGTTTAAATAGTTTGATTGCATTTATATTCTTCTGACGAACGTTATACAGAATCGTAAAGTATAATATATTATATTGACATGGCCGCCAAACGACGAACATCCATAATAGTATCATTATTGCGTACCTTATGAGCCATAATCGGTACACAGTACACACGACACGCTATTAAAATTTTCCAATACTCAAATAATAATAACAATATGTTGTCGCGGTCGCCCAGTAATAATCTATATTATATTATACTATTATAGTAGGTATATAGAAATAATAACGAAATCAGCAAATACAATTATTCCAATGGAATAACGCATGCCAATCTATAATATATTATGGTCTACTGCACCTGCAGTACCAAATTTCCAAATGTTTAAACATAAATTAAAATTAAAATAATAATTTTAAAAAAATTGTTATTTTAATAAGCTGTTGAGGCATTTTAATAATTCAAATTTAATATTAAATAATATTTTGCAAACAAGAAATTCGAACCTGTAGTTTTAAATGACGAAAATTAACTACCGACTAGTGTGGAAATATGCAGTACTTTTAACATACACGATACAAGTCGTTAATTCGATTAGGGATCAAAAATAATATTAGATCTTATATAATGTAATAGGTCTATCGTATATTTTATAAAAGTGAACTGATATAATTTGAGGCACGCAGTATAAATATAAATTTTGAATGTGATCCTCAAGTTGAAAAAAGTTGGGTTGGGCACGCCTGGTTTACACCATCTATGAACGCCTAGCATTATCCACCATCGTCGGTTCACACCTGCATATTATTATAATCTATAAGCGCCACATCCCAAAGAACAAAATCCACACAAAGTTTTCGTTGAGAAACTGTATACTTATTATACTTGCTCTAACGTCTTGGAGTGAATCGGTTTCACCACCCCAGCACTATTAATATACCTACGTTTTTTTGACTAACGATTGAAAATTACCAAGAACAACAAAAGTAGCACGTTTATTATTTTTATTTTATTATGCTCTATTAAAATCGAAACGCGGGGGGCGACGTGGGCGATCGAGGATAGTGTGTGTGTCTATATGTGGTGAGTGAGGGGGGAATATTCTCGTATTCGCGACGGTGACAAACAGGATAACGCTTCGGCGAGAGGGGAAAAATGCGTTTACCTCACTAAGTGTCCGATTACGATTTTCATCCCCACACCCTACTGTTACAGTAACATTTATTATAAACTAAATATAAATTATACTATAGAATTTATCAACATCAAATATACACAAAAACAATTGACTGTTTTTGACTACGTCCAAAATATTGTACATGTACCTATTGATGTATTATCAAAACGATGCACGGTAATCAGTTCGGAATTCGCCATCAACACGAGCAAACTAAAAAGTGTAGTTATTAACAGTCATATTCCAATAAACAGTAAAATTGAGTTGTAAAACAAATGTGTCTTCATATTGATAAAAACCTTTTTCAAAAGTGCTATAACCCCCAGCTAAGGAAACTTATCCATAGATATAAGATATAAAAATATTTCCCTGGATAACTAATAATATCTTTATTATTGGTCACCCGACACCCATTTCTGACAACGTTACAAGTGTTACGTCAATAGTTGTAATAAAGATTGTTAATATGTTTTATAAAATATAGCCCTACGAGCACACGTATGTACCACCTGAACACGCATCGTACGCGTGTGTACGTGTCGCCGTATTGGCGTGTTTAAACGCGTACGATTATTATTATTATTATTATTATTAATATTAATATTGCTACCAATATTAGCCACTGCGTTTTCACATAAACATGACAATTGTCGCATCTTTGTTTATTTCGTTCGAATAAATATACAATTATTACTATCAACATTAGGAGGTACGATCAAACAGGTCGATAAATATTTGATAAAAAACGTCGAAGGGTTAAAGGTGTATTGTGCTCGTATTTTTTAAAATTATTTAAGGACAATATTATACATCAATATACACTTGTATAGCATAGTGTATTTTTAAATATATACGTGTATGTATAGGTTTGGGTATAATATAATACCTTGGACGGTCCCGCGTATAATATTATACATATTACATGATATAATGGTATTACGTTTTATTGTATAGTAATAACAATAATAATAATAATAATAATAATATTACAGCGGACTTAATGTGTTTTGTGCGATCGTATAAACGGCACGGCGGCCGAAGTCGTTACGGTCGGCGTTCCCCTCTCGTCGCGCCCACCGTTCGTTCGGTCTTTACACGTGGCAGCGGCGGCAGTGGTTTCTATATCACCCGGCAGTAGGCCGCCGCCGCCGCCGAACACCGCCACCACCTACTCGTCCATTTCAACCACCTCCATTACGTCCTCCTCCGCCTGCACCTCCTCGGCGTCATACCGGTAGGGACGAATGTCGAACGCCGCCGCCGCTCGTCGGGCTTTTGTATATTTTTTTCACTCCTCTCGTAAAGAAACACTTTCTCCGAATTATGCGCCGCGTACTGCACCGGTCGTTACGCCGCTGCGGCGGGGTGGAGGGCGCTGCTTTCACCCGAAAAACCCACTGCACGCCACCGCGCCGTTCTCTTTGGCGCGAGCGGGCCTCTCGTCTACTACTCTGCTCCCCCCCGCCCCCCACCGTCCGACCGACGACGTCGTTCTCGTTTTATACTCTCCTTACAACTTTACGGCGCGCGGCGTACGTGTATTAACGGGCGAATAAATTACAAACTCTGTACCTTCGTCGTCGCGGAGAAAAAAATAATAAAGTTTCCCATTATAATTACACCGTCAGCGCGCGAAAAATATGTGAACAATTTCCGCTCAGAAATATTATCGCGGGTTGCATTTTTTTTTCTGTTCCTTACCGCGGAGGGATTTCTCTTTCGACGTTGTTTTCCGCGATACGTCGTGTCCGCTCGTCCGAAAACGACACGCGGATTCGCGCCGGGACGATGGCGTGGAACGATTTTACCCCGGTTCCGGCGAGCGTGCAGTGCACGGTCAAACACGGTAATCTTGTTCCATTTTTTTTTTCGCGACGAGATGCTTCCGTCCTTCCGGTCAAACGGTGCACCCGATGTTTACGCACACACGCATACCACCGATGCGGCTTGGCGGTGTCGCGGTCCAGCGAACAACAGCTGTATACCGCCGTTAGTGTTATATCGATAGGTTCGCACGCACGCATATAACTGAACTGGATTCTCGTCCCGCGGAGGTTTATTATAATAGTTTACACGATCATTCCCAGTGACTCAACTACGGAGGCTGAACCTTCGTTCAACCAGCAGCCCCAGGACCCCATCATGTCCAATATTTATATAATTTCAAATGATTTAAACGAAGTATATAATTTTACCTAATAAGAATGTATTATCAGTTTATATCGTAATGTTTAGTACTTTGAAAAAATAACAAAACTAATAGAATTCATCATAGTCGTTACAGTTCATTCGGAAAGTGAAACTGTTGACGATCCTGATCCAGGATCGGATACATTTACATTTCAAGTACCTCAGGTCGTTTGAACTTGAAGATCAAAAGTCTTATCAACGTAAATTGAAGTACCTCTGAAATTTCAAAATTAATGTTAGGTAATTTTTAAAATGAAGCATACCTTATTTTAACTGTGAATGCTACCTTAGTTTTATTTTATTTTGTTATTTTGAGTACTTGTTGAACCATCGTGAACTAAAATTGTACTAAGCCCCCCCCCCCGTTCTTACATATTAACTTTATATACATTTTATATACCTATTACAAATTTAAACTCTTTATAATAAAAATTGAAGCAATACATATTAATAAAAGTATCGGTAAAAGTGTTTAGACTGCCTCCCCCACATGTCATATTTTAAGGATTTTTCCGATTTCCAAAAGTGGGATGTTCAATCAGTATCTGTGACGGGTTGAGAAGGATTTTAGTAGAATGTTGGAATCTGAAAGGATATATATTATAATATTTAAATATACTTAATTTTATATTCTTTAACTGCCTTCCACCTTACATCATCAAATTCGTTAAGTCAACTGATATTATTTGAATACCACCTGATTTGGGTTCTAATAAATCTGTCCGAATATGGCTAGATTGTTCGTACGTCGTGTTTAGGTTAGTTGTCCCATTCTATGCTGTTAACCGCGGACGTCAGTAAATACGAGTAGCTCAGTCAAATTATAAGAAAAATAGGGTTTAGCTGAATTTTAGTACACGCCTTTATAACATCGTTATAAACAACGTGTAAAAATTCGTCCCCGATATCGTGTGCGCGTTAAAGGTTATTCGAGGTTAAAGGTCCTCAAAATGGACTTTTTTTTAATATCTCGCTTTTTATTGGTCGTACATAAAGTTTTTGATAAAAGTTATGGAAAAGGTAATTATCTACAAATAAGGTCTTATGACATTTTCAAATAAAAGTTATGTTTTTTGCGCTATAGGACCTACAAAGTATAAACTTTTATTAAGAAATATGGGTTTTCAGTAAAAACAAGTAGCCTTTGCGTTTATATCTCGCTTTTTACTGGTTGTACAAAAAAGCTGTAGAGGAGAAAATTATCTACAAGATGGTTATATATTAGTACCTATATGCATATATGATATATATATATATATATAATATGTATGTATGCAATCACACTTAACGGAATCCATTACAATTTTAATTGATAACGATACGATAATGTGGTGAGTATAATATAACTATATTATATTGTGTTTGTGTATAATATTGCCGCATATTTTTTCCTTCCCTTACCAAGTTTCACTTTCGCCGAGCTGTTTTTCACAAAAAATAAATCAGAAACGAGCTGCATACGCGTTCCATACCTATTATATTCAAACACGATTTAAAACAATATCATTTCGCGCGTTACCACGACACGACTTTTCTCCCTCGAATGCAGACGGTTATTCTTATTTTCCTCTCCTATCGTTTTGAAAATCGATACGTGCGGTGAACATATATATTATATTATATGTGTGTATAGGCGTTTGCTGAATGTACTGCACAGTTCACTGTTCATATTATATTATAATGTACTTACCACGTATAAACATAGTGTGATAATAATATTGATACAGTTATTGTGAACCGTGCTATGCGATATCGAATAACTATATTATAATATACCTTCTATGATAACATAATAATGTAATACCGTAACATTATTATTATAATGGCCACGATTTCCGATATCCTAGCGAATTATTATTGATTATTATTAGAAGAAGATGATTAGGTATAATTATGTCATTCATCGTCATTAACACTCTGAAACGTATTCAATATAATATAATATTAATTTTTGTATTGTGCCTATATTTTACGACTGAAATATATTAGGTTATTGCAATTTCACTATATATTATATTGTTCTCATGAGTATAAGTAAAATTACGGCATAAGAGTGCACTGTGGTATCAATATTATCTCTCATGTAATAACAAAGATTATTATTTATTATACATATTTTATCAACATTTTAAACTTAGTTTAATGCGTGTTGACATTTTAACAAAATATTTATATGTTAAAACGTTTAGTGCCGGTAGTTCGCGAATAATTGTAATAAGTAATAACCAACATGTGTAGAACGTTCCTGCTATTTCAGTTCGACATTACAGCCCAAAGAACTTCTTTTTTGTATTCGTCAATCGTGCAACTGTATACCAAAAATTAGTTCTATATCTATATATAAGAATGTTATCTGGGTGAATATTTATGAGTTGACAACGAAATTAATAAAATTATTTGTTATTTTGCTACACGTAACGTTACAATATTATTAGTTATTACTTACCACTATAATAAAATACATCAACAATACAGTTTTCCCGCAATGATTTGTGGTACGTATCTCCGTGATAATGATTTGAATTTTTGAAACAGAAGTCTTTATTTTTATAATTATGTTTTTACCCTGTTCGTTTTTTACAAAATGCAATTTATTCAACGTTTTTTTTATTAAAAATGCCGACCATTGTATTTTCCGTTACCAAGAAATACATTATAAAAGTGCAAAAAGACTTAACGCGACGTTTAATATTTATTATTATTTACTTTGATGACAATTTTTCGCCGTGAATCATGAATTATAGTTCGCGTCTAATGTCTATACAACGAAACCCTCGAGCCGAACAAACTACAGTCTGCAGTTATAAGTATGCTCTGCAGACTACAGGAATATCGTATCGCATAACACTATATTTACTATATATAAATACATATAATATACTATATACATTATACATGGTTAAATTTAAATATTTACAGGAAATCTATTATGCAAATATCGTGTTGCTATTTATATATATATATTATTTACACAAATGCAGCGGAAAACGACGTTTCGATATAATTACACGTGGTATTTGTAAGAATTTAATTTTCTATAGGTACTTTTAAACTCGAAAAATAATATATTAATGTCAAAAATTTAAGCCACACTGGTAAAAATGTACGTTATGCGTATAAGTTTCCATACACACGATCCGTATAGTCTATGAGTTTTTTGCGCTGCAACATACATTTACGGCGTAAAATATTACACAATTTACATTTTTACCAGTGTGTACGTGGCTTTATAATAATAATAATAATGTACTATAATATATATATGAAATAATGTTATAGATTTTCTTCGTCGAGACGGTGGATGTATCCAAAATATTATACCACTATTTTAAAGCCCTAGTCAATTACCGCGTGCGTATATTATTTTATTTTAAGGTTTGAATTACGCACTTTTTTCGCAGTCTATATCTTAGAATAATATACTCAAGTCGTATACTCGTATACCTCAAGTGAATACCATACGTCCATACCGAGTACCTACATTATAATATGGTTCTCTTTGACGGTATACTTCAGTTGCTATAATGTGAGGACGTATGGTATACGATTTATATATACGATAGTAAATAATATGGATATGCGCGTGGAAAGGATTTCTTTTACAAGATCAGTTGTTTTTTGTGGGCTTGCAGGCCATGGTAATTTACATACTGTGCGATTCGAAATATAGTTTTTTTTATGGATACGTGGCGTGGCGGCAGGAGCTGACGTGCTTGCTTGCGAGTTATCGATAGTTTTTCCGCGTAAACGGAATAGTATATGTATATATGTATATATGCAATATATTATATACGTGACGGTGGCGAGAGCGTGCTGAGGGGATGGTTGGTGGAGGGGACAGAGAAAGTAAATAAAAAACGACGCCCACTTTTACGAAAATCGATGCGTCCAACCTTTGCCGGACTTCCGGTTAACGTCATGCGTAACCCACATATACACGGACAGTGTTTTGCAGAATTTGGCAAGTACCTTTGTATAGCGGGGGGGGGGGGGGTGAGTTGGTAGGTTAACGGTGATGTCAAAAAAACTTCCCCGAAAAAAACCGAAACTCGTAACAATTGTATAGTAATAAAGTACCTATATTAAATTGCATATATTATTTTTATTATTATATACAATAGTCTGCGGGCAGTTGCTGTGGCGTTGTTGTTGTTATTATTCTTGAGGCCGGTGACCCAATTCCGTCGTGTTTAGATAAAGAAAAACACCGCACGCGTGACGATTTGCCGTAACTGAATTTTTTTATTCATTACTTGGACGCGAAATGAACTTGTTTCTTTTATCTTTATACGCCACTACGACCTTGTCCGCGCTAATCAATCACTATGTTATAAACTATAATATGTATACTATAATAACTAATAAGTATATTAGTAAATCGTTTTTATTACGAAAACATTCAAAAATAAATATACATAAAACATGTATATTAAATTTATCAGATCAACGGGCAGGGAAAAAATATAAAGACCTCGCCCTGCCGAGTTCCGCGTCATATTTCCAGTCAAAATGTCTGTTGGATGGATTCAGTATAAGTAGAAAATTTTTTTTTAAAAAAAATTTCTCGAGGACAACTGTTTTTCACACGTACACGCCAACGCTATTATTTAGTATGGAAGGATATTATATCGTCATAAATTATTATTATTTATCATAATAACTCGAGCCAGACAATGGCCCCGGTGGAGGGTGTAGGGGACATTATTGTTATTTATGTGATACGTCAATTGGCACGCCATGGTATTTTTACTATTGTTGAAATTATAATATAAGTCGGTAATTTCAGGAAATCGCTTTTACTCCTGGCCCTGCTCCGCAGTCTAGCCATTTTGGTATCAAAATACGCCGTCGTACTATATCCAATTCGCCGCGACGATTTTTAATCTTCTCAAAATCGTAGGTAGATAGGTACGAGCTAAATGAGGTCTCTAAAAGTCCAATTGACGAAACGTTTATTCGAATAAAAAGTTTCGTTTGTGTAATACGCGCGCAGACACGAAAACTAATTTTAGGTTTAGCTTGTATTCAAACTACAATTCTCGTGTTCGTACAAATGTTATACAATTGTGGTACAGGCGTACAGCTCTTAATTTTAATTTAATTCACGCCTATGTGTAACGCGAATTATACGCTCTTTATATTATTATTATTATTATTATTATTATGGACTACATACGTGACATCATAACAACGAATATAATATAAAATGATGTGTAAATATTTTTCTCGTTCAATAAATCTCAGAGTATAATCGCTTATTGCAGGAACCGTAATAATAATAATAATCTTAAACTTATAATATTAATAATGGGCTGTGGTTTTGCGCTCTGCACACTCCAACAGCATAATAAAACATATAAAATATATAGTAGGTATACAATATAAAATTAAATGCCCTTTTCTGGTTAGAACCGAGTTTACCTATATTACAGATAATAAAGAAATGGATGGACTCATCCATTAAGTAATGTGTACCTGAAGAGAGGGCGCGAGGTATATAATATATGGTTACTGCAGTTACTAAATTATGTAATAAAGTAACAGTGGTTATTAAAATGTGGTTATCATTTATCATTTATCAGTTATCAATCATTAACATCAACAAAAAAAAAACAAATTTATTACTAGCAAAAATTGCAACCAATGTGATATCTATAGCTTTCTCTCTGGTCACACATCGTTCCGTGTATTAAGTATTTATGTATAGCGTACACGCACCGTATAGATAGCCGCGCGCTCGTCCACGTCTTTATTATTTATGATCCTATAATTGTTTTGTTTGTACTAGGTACAATGTATAAAATTAATAAATAATAAAACACTATTCTGGTTTGATACGTATAAACCTATACATGATATTTTATTTGCGCACATTTTTTTTTATACATCGTCGACCGCGTGCGACGTTGGCGCGAAAGTCTTAAAATTCCAAACGTAAATTCTTCCAGTAAACGCCGCAGACCTCCTATATAAAGCAGATTACACGCGTTATGCATCCGGTTGTTTATTAGTGAGGAACAGGTTTGAGGTTTGAATGTTTGATAAGCATAATAATATTTTTATATAACTTCGCAGGGGCTAACACGTGAGTAAACATCAACGTACGTATTTGTTTGGTTTTTATTTTTCAATAATTATTGGGAACTTGTTTTAATATGCGCTCATATTGCACGGAAATGCGGTACTGCAATCAAACTGTAGTTCAATAATAATAAAAATAATATAGGTAGGTACCTAATAATAACGACGAGCGATAATAATAAATCTAAACTTCCAATGCACGTTTCAAATAATAATAACGATAATTAATAATTACTATCATTGTATTTTATATGTATACTGCACTTCGTATCGCACGTTGTGTTTCTCGTGTACGACAACGATTTTATAATATTATACGATTACAAATTAATATTATAGCAATACATATCGAGGAAACGGCAGTACGATTGCGAAATCATTGAGCTGTGACGTCATGTATGAGTGCACATTTATACATTGTACGAATTATTATCATTATACTTTTAGATAATATTATTATGCGCAGTCGCGGATAGTAGCGTGGCCTTACACGTTTTTCTCGCAGTCAGTCTGTGGGCTTTACGAGATTCCATTTCAACGTACATTTCTAATATTATGACGCGTGTACATAATATTATATTATATTTAATTCTATTGTTTGATCGAGAAAAAGTAAACATTAAAATAATTTCATTTCAACAACTAGAAAAAAAAACTTATCTACAAAACATAAAAGCCGCTACTAGCCAAACGTATTGTTAATAGTATTATACCTATGTGCTATTCCAGTCTTTGTAACGTTTGTTTAATAATCGAATTCGTTCTCATTAACGGTCAATGCCACTTCTTAACACATTACACATTAATATAATATATTATCAGATTGTTGAACCATGTCCTAAGCCCTATAGTATTAATTACCAATCCCTGGAGACATAGTAATAATACTCTAATATAATATTTTGTAGTTTGGTTGCATGGCAAGTGACAATAATGACGTTATTATAGTATATCATTTCGTACATACCGTTTTAAACTTAGTAAATGTTCAGAAAAATATTTAAGCCAATTGTCGTTATAAATTACATACGACTAGAACTCTGTGCTCGAGTGGTGTACCTAGTGGACAATTTCTTGTCGATTATCGGTATTCATGTTCAAAACGACATCGAAGAAGTGTTGTTGTAATTGTAAATATTCAAATTATTCGTAAATTGTGTGCGTCTTTTAAGTCTCGGTAGACGGTCGTTAATAAGTTATAATCACGTAGTATAAATATTCTATGTGTTAGGTACCGTTGTGTTTTTAACTAGAGCTCTTCAATAAGTAACAATATCAAAACTTGGATGTATACAATAATAATATTATATGGAGCTTGTCTTGCAGGTCTCTTCGACGTCGCAAACCAAATAATATGTTTCTTATATAATATTAAACTTAAAAAACTCGCTGATTACGTCGTTTCTACCGCGCGCATCTTAACGCTGATGTAGTTGGTAAGGTGTAGACTTATATAGTACGCGATGTGAAGTAATATTACAATTTTTCAATAATGATGATAATCTACGAAGTTTTTTACAGGCGCCCGTAAAAGTTTGTAGTTACCAAATTTCCAACGCTGCCTCAACAACATTCCGACATTTTCTGCGTCGTGTATACTCGTCTTAATTCCGCCTCGGAATTGTGTTTCAACCGCCAAAGTGTGACCAAGTCGGTAATAATATTATTTCGTCCCGCTCCGAGGATACACGGACGAATATTTTATCGTATTTATACCGTCGTCGTCGTCGTCGTCGTCGTTTGCACCGGAGACCGGTTTCGAAGAGACCGTGGTGTGTTCAACGACCTCTAAACGAAAAAAAAAAAGTCTGAGGAAAAAAATGTTTTCAACGCACGTCGTATCTCCTCCACATGGGACCGGTTCACGGTGGTGCGGCGAGGCGGCGGCGGCGGCGGCGGCGGCGGCGGCGGCTACGGTGACGACGACCCATTTTTATTGGCTTTACGTACGCGTCTTTTATACGTATATGGTTTTTTTTTCATCCCATTCCCTTCTCGCGTATCGTATCCTTTGTTTCCGCCCTACCTCTATTTTCTATCGGGTACACGTGTGCGAGTGTTTTTTTCGAGCATACGCCTTAGTAGGGACCCAAAGAATTCCACGACGAGGAAAAATGAAATAATAATAATAATAATAAGTACCTAAACGAAATACGACACAAAATACGTTTCGTCCGACGGCGTTGTTACATAAGATTTTCCAGGACGAGGACGAAATCAAACCTCGTCGTACGGCGAGCAATAATTTCAATACATCTGGCCCACTCTGCACCCGAGTCGGGAACGACGGGCCCGCACTTAATTTGAAAAAGCAAAAGCCCCCGATGAAAAATAAAAAAATTAAAACCCAAAACCAAACGTAACACCATCGATGCGCGCGCCCGCGTGTGGGTGTGTATATATTACACGGAAAACGCGCGCGCCAGAGGATCGATAACAGCCGGGTGGGTGTGTGCGTGTGTGTTGTGCACGGTTCAAGCTCGCCGAACTCCGTTTCCCTCGTCGCTCGCGCCATACACGAACGGGCACGTCGACACCGCCGCCACCCCGCTACATCGACCCCCGCCACCAGCGCCGCCGAAGCCCCTCGATCCGCCTCGGGGTGGAACGCGAGAGTGGGCAACGAAGATTCACGCTCGCCGCGAACGCTTCTCCGCTCGTACATACTTGGCGATGCCGCCGATCACCGTCGATATGAATTTCCCATCATACGACATGACCGGCCCGGCGTCGGTGCAGGCGTAATACGTATATGTTATTACGGTATTACGAGTATAAATGTCGATCTAGGAATGGGTTCTCTCCCCAAACCTGAGGAAATTTGAACCGTTCTACTTTTAAAAAAAATGTACGTTCTGATTCGAACATCTCGACCAGTTGTAATAGTTTGATATCCGTATGCATAATATTATCAATGTATGGGTTACATAAGGCATAGTTCAACATGTCTTATGTGATACATAAATTGACTATGCATACGGGTATGAGTATATAATGTATGTTCCGAGTGTGACGATTGACGACAGATTAACTTTAATTTTTTTTTTTTTGTCAAATGTATTAAGTGTTATATAAACCGCATAATTGTTATGTTATTTTCACTGAATTTTAAAATTTGGTATGGTTAAATTAAAAAAAATATAGTTGTGTACGCCAACAACGAGAGGTGTACTGCAACAAGATGATGTATATACGATCGCGTGGGAATATCGTTTTAGGTTTTTGACGTTTCAGTTTTGCGGGGAAACCGGACGATGGGTTTGCAATGTATGACAATACTACAATACACTATTGGGGGAGAAATTTTTATATTTGCGATGATGGTGCTTGTCAAACTGATCAGAACATTATAATCTCTGCAGGTAGATATATTATATGACCGTATGTGTATTGATTGTCCGACCGAACAATTCTAATTCTGGTTTATGGTTAACAGTTGAAACTTTTTTCATCAGATACGATGATCTGATTTGTTATTAAATAATAGATTTATGAAACAATTTCCCTACCCCCACCGAAATTGTTAGTCTTTTACACCACACTAACTATCCACAATGCGCATAATAATAATTATATTGTATAAGAGCCCGCTAAACTATCATAGTGGTCAATGTCAATGGTCTGCATATATATGCGTTTTTCAAATTCTTAATGCTACAGGTACGATAAACTGGAATAATTAAAGTATATTTATCAATTATTCTTACATAATATATTGCTTTTCTCCTCTTGCAGCATGAAACTGGTATACTGGAATATAAATACAATGTATGTGCAATGTATGCGTTTCCAATCATCAGAGTGGTCTGATGTACGGCTTATCTGTCTAGGGACTATATAGATATCGATTACTGGATTATTAGTTATCCTTATCACCAATAAAATAAAAGTATTGTAGGTACAGAGGCTTGATGATCGTTCCCCTTATATTTTAATATTCGGACGAACAAATGGAAACGAGTGTGATAATCGTAATAAAATCGATTCATTTCACCGTATTTTGTTTGTTGCGCAGCATTCATATACCTACGAAAATTACGTTTATTTAAAAAAAAAAAGCCACCATCACCGAACGACGACAGGGCGTCACGCTCAAGAACATTGTGGCCTTCGCGTGGAAACGTAGGGAATATATTAATTTTTTTCCACTTGAGATCCTGCAAGAGGGTAGTAGTCGACGATCGAAAAATAATATATATTGCAATTCACCCCCATTTCCTCATCAACAGTCCTCCCACACGAGGCACGGTACCGCCACGCCGCCGGAACAATGAATAGGTAGTCACGCGATCGATGCCTGCGCGTACAACGAAATCGTCTTAATAACCAACGAGTAAAGTACATAATATAATATGTGCACAATATTTTTTTCTGGTTAATAGGGTCCTCACGAAATAAATACGTTAACTATTGACAGCAGTAAGTTCTACCCTGGGCCCCTGCCCATACATAGCCTTAAATCCGGCACTAGATATAATTACATATTTTGTTACGAACCACATCGATGATGCTGCAGTGGTCTTAGCTCATAGATTTATATAATATGCATTATTTGAACACGATCATTATTCATTACCGTGCATACTGCGTATCATTACTTTGTCGTGAAACGTGTTCGCACACACGTGTCGTATACTCGTACTTATGCGATTTTAATTTACAATGTGTGTTTATAGTTTATAGGTATGTACCTAATGCTCGACTATAAGAAAGTTTTCTGACGTTAGTTCTTTTTCGAATTTCACGCCTACTCTCTAAACTACTTTTAGACACGCCGGTGCGCCCAAAGTCGTTATTACGCCTCGATCCGCGACGAGTTTATCGTCGTATTCAGACGTCCTGTCCGTTTCAATCAGCTAGGTATATTTTGCTATTATTTTTTCGCATTGCACGGAATCGTATTAATTATATAATAACGAAGAACTTTATGTGTGTATCTATTTATGATTATATGATAATAATAATAATAATAATAATATATTCAGATATTCTTCGTCAGGACAAAATTCGACGAATTTCAAGGAATTAAAATCGCATTGGCGTGAGGTATTTTATACACAGTTTTTAAGAGCGTCTTGTATAATATTTAGGTTATTTAAATTTGTTTTCGTTGACAATATTATTTTCGTTGTTGTTTTTTTTCAGCCAACGCAGTCTAATGTATCTGTGTAAACGATTAACTATGCATTAAGTTGATAATCGTGTATTATGAATGTAAATTAAAAGATTCCAAAATATTTACGACGAAAAATGGTAAAAAAATTAAATACATACTGTAAAAATTAAAATTGTCTTTCTTTCACGTAACTGTGTCCATCATATCGTGAGTTCGATCGTCTTGAAAATTTCTCGTTCGATCGTCATTGGTAGTTTACGAGGTCTTATCTTGATACATATCATTAATATTAAGCCACTTGTGACTTGTTTCGTTTTCATCGCATTAATAAATTATATAATGCGAGCGAGTAAAACGATGTTTCCGTCGCGCGCGTTGTCGATGCCCGGCGATAAAGACGTCTTCGTCGTCGTCGTCGTCGTCTTGTGCCGTGTGACCGTTTATATTATTATTATTATACTTTAATCAATGCGATCATTGTCAATGTCGTATACGTTGTTATTTACCACTAGCGAACGAGAAAAAAAACTAAACAGTGAATTTGACATTAGTTTTGTTGCGTTGTGCGGTGATCTAGTAGTAGGTATAATGATAATAACAATAATAATAACTATGATATTATGCAGTGTGCGCACCTGCCGTCTGGTTAGTTAGTATTCGGTTCATGAAACATCGCGTCACCGTCGTGTACATAATAATAATATATGTAATATTGTAGGTACCTACGCACGCCAAATACAATTCGTTTTAAATTGTAGATGACCGTACTGGAAACGAGTTTGACGATCGGCGATTATAATATGCGAGTTCATTTGAATATAACATGCGTATTATACACGTATAGCCCGTATAGGTATTTAATATTGTAATATTGGTCGTTGTAGTGTATAATGTTATAATGTTATTGAAAGAGACGCTTCTTGATCGGAAACGTGTGTGCAAGGTTGGCGCGTTGTTGCAATAATACTATGGAAGTACCTACATTAACCTTACTGAACGGGCGGGATGATCAATAACTAATAATATAATAATATAGCGTTATAATTCTGTTATCGCAGTTCGAAACCGCGTGTGTTCACCGTTGTGTTCACTAAGCATGCAATTATAATTATTATATTATATTTATAACATTAATAATTTATCTATCAGTAAATCGACTTCATATAAGATCACAACGAATAACTATCACAATATTATGTTTGCGGGTTCCTGTTTTAGGTATGTTTTGAGCAGTACCATTCTAAAAGCCGTGTTAATGCACTAAAATATTGACTAACTCGTTTAAAACTTAGCTACCTCTCACAAAATGTTGTCTAATGTACAGATACAGCATTACGAATATAAAAAAAAAAAAAAATTGGGACCATGTCTTATATTATTAGTAGTACCTATGCATTATGAACGCATGCAACAATCTGTAACGGCGAATGAAATAAATTCAAATTATTGGACTTGCAGTAAATAACGTTCGACGGAGCAGAAGTCGCGAGAGCTCGAAGCTATTAGTCAAAACTAGGAGGTTGGCGAAATGTAAAAAAAAAAATACGTTTATATCGTTTTACCGGAAAATCGAGAAACATATTTCATTTGTCACTCTGGTAGGTTAGTAAGGCGTACAATAAACTTCGTAAACATTATAAAGCTACATATTTTTATATTACTTAAAATGCATGTGATTATGCTTACACACAATATAATATATTGTTATATTTTTTCCAGGTGGGTCTTATTTCAGCCGTTTTCCTACGTAGGTATACATAATATATTTAGTATATTTCATATCAAACGCTTTTGTTTGCATCATTTGTACAAAACTGATCAGATTTTTTTATTCTCGCCGTTAAATTATTATTTTAATATTAATTATTACGTCACGCCCAACCTGGCCGTCTTGATTACGCGCATCGTCGTTACGGTTATTTTATCGCTTGTTTTGTTGTTCATCTTAATTTAGCCATATTCGATATTAAATTAAAACTTAACATCTCTCAGGCCCTCGCCGCCATCACCGTCGTCGTCGTTTAATATTAATGTCTATATTATAATTTATAACAACTATTTACGTCTGTAAGTGACGGTTATAGAGGACGCTCATGTCGTGTATGTGTTTGAGTTTAATTGTTAATTAAAGACAATTCTATGTGTTTTGTTTCCTCTCACGCACTATCCTACTTCCAAAAATGTATCTTGCATACAAACTTATATTGCTTAATTTTTTTGGGCCTCAGATGTAATGAAATAAATAAATATATGATTTTCTTCGCCAACAATTGAATCGCGCCTTGGTGTAATGAGTAATGACCAATGTTATAATATATGTTCTTGACCCCTCCAAATTGGTGGCGTTCGGTCGTGTTGTGAATATAAAGTAAGCGTGTGTGTGTCTTACAACCTCGTGTTACGTTCAAGGCTTGCGATTGTTTTTGCGAAAAAAATGGTTTACATTTTTACAGCAAATATTATACGCGAACACTATGCACGTGTGGGCTCTTCTGTGTATTAACGCCGCGATGATGTATTATGTGTAGTATATGTATATGTTGTGGTGCGGGGAGGAAAAACAAACAATAATAATTATAAAAAGGCAAAAATACGCTAACTATGACATAGCCTTTATGTGTTTGGCAATGGCCAACCCTCACACCCATAACTGCGCTGGACAAAGTCTGTTGGTCTTAGTCATTTAGAGGGTAATATTGAACTCCACTATATTCCTCTATTCCTCCGACGTACTGACAATATTGATTTTTTTGTTTCATGTCAAATAATATATTTACGATACTCGTATGGTAATAAGTTTTAAAGCGGTTTTTGTGCAGTATCAACTATCAGTTACATTATAGTATAAAAATATTCATATATAATATAACAATGTGTGTATAAAACTATAATATATTATTAATTATTATGTTTATAGTATATTACATACATGTATTGTACTTTATATATGTGTCTTAAATTGTAAGTTTGATATGCGATGTGTGGATGTGTCGTGTTTTGACTTGTATGTAAAATTAATTTTGGTGTATCAATATTATTCACGTTGGTATACTCAGTACCTCTTTTTTTAATTCGCGTCGATCGAAAAGAATAAAACAAGAAAGTTGAATTTTTTTATTCAACTATATCATTATAGGTGCACTATTATGCAGTTATAAAAATGTACCAACGTTATTTTGGATCCTAATCCAATGGTTAATATTTCGTAAGTACCTATATAGTTATATAATAGGGAAAATAAAGACGAACAATCTATGACAAAGTCATAGCGAAAATGAGGAGGAATAATCTATGCAAATTTTCATCTGTACGTATTTGCATACCTATATTTAACTCTACATTTTTACAGTTTATAATTTATATTGTAAATAAGACGTATATAATAAATACTTAATTAATTAATGTAAAATAATTTTGGAATTCCACCCGCTTTTTGACTCTGCCTCTATTGGCCAACATTTATGAATAAAATTCATAACTCATAATAACATGATGTGTTTCATATAACGAAGTATTATTATTTATGTGAACAGTAAGCATATTGCATATTGCATATTTCATATTTGTATATACTATTATAATGATAATATCATCCATCGGCGTTATGTGTAGGTATCACGTTATAAGACACAATCATTGCTCATTAGTTTCTGGTCATTGCACTTACAATCTCTTATAGATAACGTCGACTCGTACACTATACATTATTTTGTGTTATCGTCGTCCCTGCAATGTCTTGAAACACGTTATGACGAAAAAAATGTTTCGACGTTTCTCGACAAAACGGACATAACAAAATTATACATGCCTATTACGTATAATTATATAGATTATAGAATAAAGGGTATTATATTAATCAAATATCATAACGCGTGTAATACAACACAAGACTTTTTATATTTTTTATATTCGTTAATAAAATATTTGATCGGTTTACTCATTGTTTTTTTGAGAAACTTTCTTACGCCTATTGGTTATATACACTATAAAGTTCCAAGATCGACTATAGGTATATAGTATATTCACTGTAAGAAAAGTACGATAAAAAAACAATAATAACTTGATGAGGCTTTTTTTTTTTTTAAATTGACTTTATTATATTATAAAAAGCAAAAATTGTATAAACTGAAAGACGAAAAACGTCCACGATCTCATTGTGATCTGTATTCATTCCATAATATCGACGACTTTTCCCGTCGGCATATTATGTGGATATTAGTACAATATTGTAGTCATAAAAAGTAAAAACCCTACACTCGCGGGTGGAAACATTGCGCGTAATAATATAAACAACTATAATACGGTCGTGTGCAAAATATGTGCAATGCGTTTTCGTGACGTCGGTCGCGTGGTAATGTTATATCGAACGCGTCGGCCGCCGCAGTCGACAGTATAATGTTATTCAGCTCACGATTCACGAACAAGGTCTCCTCTCGTCCCGAGTGGTTGAATAAGACCCGTGGCGGCAGCGATCTTTCGATATTTCAGTAAAATATTTTATATATAATTGTTTCCGGGCCACCACTGATCACTGCGATGTTACATCGACACCACCCGCACGTCTGCAATGCCATTGCTTTCATTGATCGGTTGATCTTTGGCCAACGGACGTATATTTTATATTTTATTCATTCGTTCACTCACTCCCCCCACCGGTGGGTGATTATAGTGAAACCACCCGACAGGTAGTATGGCATAGTGCACATTCTCGGGAGGAAAAATCCATCTACTGTTAGAGCATGTGCATATATACACATACCGTACTACTGCAGTAGTATATTAATTATAATATATTGTATTATTATTTGTTAAAATTCGTATATCATAAATAGGTCCATACTACATTATTACACGTTATTGGATCGATACCATCGCATATATCAATGTTCGCATGTAAACGGTCGTGCCGCTACTCGCCGAGTTTGTGATATCCGTAACGCAGATGATGGGTCGTGAAAATGATATTACGTTCATCGGGTGTATTTTGAGGGAAAACTGTATTATAAATTATAATATATGTATGATATGGACAATTCGTAGGTATGATTGTTCAAAATTTATATAGGTACCTACTTAATACAATATAATATTATAAATGCTGTTGTATTTAACATGGTCGTTGTTGCTCGTCGAGTAAGGGCGTCAATGATTACTTTTAACTTCTTCCGAACGCTGCAAAAGACCTTCCTTCCACGGTTTGTATACCTGGCGTACAGCAAATAATAGCAGCAGTCTCGCGTTTACGTATTTTTCGCGAACGGAGCGCGAAAACTGTGCTCGCGTTGCAAGGTCGGTTATTCAAATATATTGTAGTACGTGCATTGCATTGTGTATAATAATGTGCACACACATAGTCCATGTATATTATATTATATTATATATACGCGTGTGTATTATAATAATGCAGACGCAGGACGGAGAGAGTGAAAGAGTGTGTGTGTGTGTGTGAGAGAGAGATAGTGAGAAACCTTGAGAACTCGCGGCCGGCGTGCAGTATAATATATTTACGCGTATATAGATATAATAATAATATTATATATTAATATTATACACCGCTGCGACCTTATTTTCTCTCAGTCACGATAGCGCGGCGGCGAGCGCGTACCTAGTATAATAATAATAATAATAATAATATTATAAATCGTCGTCGTCGTCGTCGTCGACGAATATCCTACCCTACCCTCGAGCGCCGCACCACTACGGCGGCGAGACCGCTATATATAATAATATATAATATTATACGGGGCGGCCGAAAAGCGTATTTCGAACGCCCTCGGGATCTGGTGTGTGTTGTAGTAGGTAGTGGATGTCGGGTTGGGGGTGGTCGATAATCCGGCACGACGAACGAGACGGTGCAATATAATATATTATATTACTATAATACATCGTATACATAGTAGTATTATTAATATTGTTATTATTATTATTATTATTATTATTATTATTACAATGCCGACGAACCGAATTAAAATAATACTCTGCCGATTATATTATTATTATTATTATTATTATTACAGTTTGGCATTTTATTGCACTTACCGCCGACCACTACTGCCACGCCGGCGCCGCCGCCGCACACCGTTATAATAGGCATTATTATTTCGCCCGACTTTGTGGTTTTCATCGTGCGCGGTCATATACATATTATGCAGTATAATAGGTTGTCATAAATTATAATACAATATTTTATTCTATGAGAACAATCCGAACAATGTCGAATTATTAATATTTGCATAAGCGGTTGTCTCGTAAGGTTTTTTTTTTCGATTTTTTCGAGTCCATCGTCAATTTTTAATTAAAAACTTCGAGACGACTAAAGTTTTTCCGGAATTGCTCAGAAAAGAATATCCGGTCCACATGTATTTTTCTCGGAAAGCTATACCTATTGCTTGCACATCGAAAGATAGTTAAAAATAATTGTAACGATTTATATTGCGAAACGGTTTATTTCGGTATAGCTCGTTAGTCGTTATAATAGTAACAAAAAATGAAACTAGTTCTCGACAGCCGCTTTTTATTCCAATATATATGTAGGTATAATACAGTGTTTAATTAGGTTTACTGGCTTAAAAGCACAATCCTTTAAAGCATACAATATGTAATTATAATTTCATATGATTGTATCGTATGCTTATAGAATATATTTTTATTACGTCGAAAGGTTATATTATGATTATTATTATTATTATTATTTAATAACATTAAAGTATTCAATAAAAACCGTATTTATAATTTCTGTGCTAAAATGCCAATGCGGTTTTACATTTAAAACAGGTGGACCCGGTATTTGGGCCACTATTTTCAACTATTTTTATATTTGTATCCCGTAGTTGGGCCACTATTAAATTTTAATAAAATAATACGTCATATAATATTTCATAAATTTCTACTTTATCTAACACTCCAGTGCGCACGAAACGTTACTTGAAGCGACGGCCTGCCTTACCAAAAGGCAATAAATTATCCCAACAAGCATGCTCACCCCCTATTTGTTCCTTTAATAATGAAATTAATTTTTAAATTTTTAAATATAGCCAAAGACCAATTTGTTTGTATTCTGTACTTCTGTTGTGATTTACAAACTTTTTACGTTTTCTTAATGAGAACCTTCCAGGGCTCCAGAACACTTCTTGAGTAGTATAAGCAAATTAAAAAATTAAAAACTGGGCCTTTGAGTATATTATAATTAAAAATTCCAAAAATCAGCATTTGAATAATTTTATTATTAAAGAAAAAAATGGGGATGAACTTACTTGGTGAATCATTCTGTAAATTACTGTTATCTATTAATGGGAATATCATGCAAATTTTTTTCTCGATTCTCGACTACTGGTCGTCACTGTGGCACGGGGCTTTTTGAAAATAGCAGGATCAGCACATATACAGCCTCAGCTGCCACCGTAAGGTCATACACTCACACCTATGTGATATCGCGTGCTATATAAGCTGGTCTGGCTCTATATAAAATGTGTCTTAGCAATGCGCATAGATATATTTAGACATGATACACGTGTACTTCATATATATTATTATAATCTTTGTCGGAGGGGAACAATTATTATTATATTTGGCCGGGGCAGTGACCTTTTTTATTTACGACAAAAATACGTAAATCGTTCGATGCCTATTGTGTGCGTGCTATCCGGACGTGAATCGATAATAATAATAATATATATATATAGGCGTATTATATTGTGTATTATTATTATTTTTATTAAATTATATCCATCGTTTCATTTGCCGGTGTTTCATGTTGTAATATAAACTCGTTGTCGAAAACGACGCTGCTTATATGCGCGAGTAATATAATATATTTATATATATATATGTTTATTTTCTACAACAAGTTCAAAATACAAACGTATGATAGGTAACCATTATTTTTCTTTGCTGCGATCTGTTATAACATTTTGCCACAAGGGTATGGTGTTGGTATATACTTATTACAATAGTATACCAATATAGGTATGGTAGGTACTCGGTTCAGTCATCGTCACCGACGCACTTCTACTAAAATAGAAAACTAATTTAGTCGCGACGCTGTGTTTTCAATGAAATATTTGCGTGTATTATATTTGTTACCCGGTAGTGCAGTTTGGAGCGGAAATGTCAAATAACGATTGCCTGTGGTAAATACAACTACTGCAGTGCCGCCCATATACCTTTAAGCGAATTTCGATTCAACTTCGCTCCAATCAAAAGTTGTTGACGACTGACGTAATATTATCAAAAAGGAAAATTCTTAATGAACTTTCATGAAGCAAAACGCACAAATTCTCTAATTCACTTTCCTCGTCTTAAATAGTTAAATGATTTTTCTTAACTTTTTATATCGTCACGGGTAATCCATGCTAATAAAACCTCATTTAAATAATTATTTACAAAAAATTGTTTGCTCTTCCCGCAGTCTCTATCTCTAACCACTCGATGGATTCAAAATTATAAATATAATATGTACAAAGTAAGAGACAAAATATTTACCACTTTAGGGTAGTTCTTGCCTATAATATTTTAATTGAGAAATACACAAAACAATTAATTTGCATACTAAAATTATTAATTGAATTTTGATAGACCGCATACCTAACATGTCTAAAAGTAAAAATAAAATTCGACCTCTTTTGTCGTGAATTTAATATAAAAATAATATAGTAATCGAATACGAATAACGTTAATTTTGCAATTTTTCGGCCGTTAATTTTTTATCGTTTTGATGCGTGTTGACTACGTGCTGTGTAGGCAATATTTGCAATTCGATAATAATATTACTATACGATCAAAACGCCGCGTGCACACATCTTGCGCGGCGATGGTGTTTTCCTATTATACAAGTTACATAAATATAATTCGATCAAATACGACGACGTGGTGTAATATTATTTATAATCTGTTAATGTTTTGTTTTATTTTTCATAACAATTTTATATTCGTTCTACCGACACGGATATGATAACCTTTGGGTTTACTTATATACTATTATAACTCATATGACTTTGTATATTTGAAGTAATATATTTTGTGTGCATGTCGGGCTATTTTTCTAAAATTTCCGCCAAATCGTGGTATATTTATAACTATGGAAAGCTCGGTATACGCATCAAAAACATTTCATCAATATTCGCTCAGAAAATATTTGTTCATACACCACAATCAAGAGTATTATAAATACATTTTTAACTATATCCATAACTTATACGTATATAATATTATAATGTTATTAGTTATTACCCATAGTATACCCTAACTATACCTATATATTATACTGTCTATGTCCTACGTTCCATAAGATAATGTTGATATATACTTTACTTTTCCCTACGCGAGTATTTTCAGTGAGATAAATTTTATAAGTGCCTATAATGTTATTATACAATAATTAATAAATAATATTACACATAATATGTATGTATATTTCAAATGAGTACCTATACATAGATTATAGATACTAGACTCGATTGGTTTGCTCTGTGCGCACGCCTATATTTACACGTAGGCATTATATAATTTGTTCTTAGTTTTTAGTTATTACCTTAATGACTTAAAAGTGCCATGCATTTATTTGTTTTGAACTTAAATCTGTTTTAAAACTACAGGCTCCACAAAAAAGGATAACTCTTCAAGAAGCAGCAGGTTTAGTTGGTTTAGATAGTATCACAGCTGGACTACAGGGATTTCAAACATTTAATTTCGAAATGAACCATTAGACTAATAAGTAATATACATGCCTGCAACATTCTATAGAAATACAATATGTAACTTAAAGTGGCATTCCAGTTTGCCTTGTGAAAATAAATTTGAACTATCATTTATTTAATAGTATAATTTAGTTAGCTATTATGAAAACAATTTGCCTAATTATTATCACATTGCCTAGTGATCATCACATTCATCAGTCATAGATCATAATGTAGATTATCAATATTCATATTTTTAGAAATCTTAGTCGTATTATTTCATACATTCATTAGACATCATTCATTCATTATTCATTAGCCAAAAATGACTAGGAAGTAGTATCAATTCCTACAAAAAACGGCAATCTTACTATTGAAATACCTATAATTATCAATTATCATTATTGCCGGTAACATCATTAACTATTATACACGTATAAATATGATTTGTTCGAGAAACCGGCGTCTCGAGGAAAATATATAGGTACACTGTGTATCAGGAATAATTATACGTCTAATTATCGAATATTGAAGTTTGAAACACCGCATGTTACCTACAAGTATTATACAACTTATATGATACACATGATTATATGTGTTGTAATGTATAGTAGATATTATCCATATTATCATTACATATAATAACTTTTGTTAAATTATGACTTGGTGAGAGTGCGATGTGTACAAATATATACAATATAAAGGTATCCACCTATATAATATACCGCACTTCCGTTGTAAAAAATACGAGTCGGATTAAAAAAAAAAGCAGATGATTCCAGCCAACTAATATAATATAATATAATATATTATTATTTTCATTTTATATAATATAATATATAAACATAATAGGACGCTGTGGACGTTGCGAGCTGCTTCCGACCGATCAAAAAAAAAAAAAATAGTAAAAATGTGCAATGCCCTCGTCGCAGCCGCCTCCGCCCACAGATGGTAATGAACCACTCGACGTAAACAACTGCACTGTGCAGCGCGTCTGTATAATATTATAATACGTGTACAGTGTATATCATGATAGTGTTATGGAAATATTTTAACCCGCGTCCGCCCTACTTGTGCAGTAGAAGCAGAGAAACGTCGGGAGAACGCGTTAACAACAAAAAGATAACTGCATATATAGCGCGTAATAATACACGTAAATATATTTATATAAGTCAGGGTTCTATAATATTTAAAATATGTATACTGTATACATAGCACACACACACACACACACACACCAAACGAATTCGTCATCGTTATTATTGTTATTCGCGGCCGTGTATATTATATGGGTGAAAAATCGTGGTCTTCGTTTATCATACGTCTGCGCGAAATACGAAATATAATATTTATATTATTATCGAGTCTCGCGTATGTGCGCGATTCCAATCGATTTGAATTACGTTTCGAATAGGTCTGGAAGACATACATTTTCTATACATGTATGGAAAAACCGATTTATAAAAAAAAATTCTCAATCATTTTCTCCCGTGTGCAGAAGGAAAGGTTATATTAAATTATATTATATTATATTGTATTCGTATATATCGCAGAGAAACTCGGTTCGTTTTTCGGTGAAACGTTCAGGAGAATATAATAATAATATATACGTTCTGGCGTTGGCAGCAGCAGCGGCGGTGGAAACGGCAACGGCAGCGGCAGCGGGTCGATAGTTAATGCGTCTCCCCCTCGTCGTCGCAGGTCCCTTATATTATTTTGGACGTGTTTCCTATCGGTTGGGTACAAATATTTGTGCCACGCCGGTTAGGCATGTGTTGACCTCGTCGATAACCAGTGTGTAGAATCGTGGTGGTAGTGCGTATTATATATATATAAACAGAGAACATCACGTATATATAGTGTCCGTGTGTACGTGCATATACGAAATATAATAATGTTTAGAAACACAACAAATCACTTGACAGTTGACTGATATTCATTAAATCAAGACAACGACAAAACTGTGTCCAAAATATTGCCTGGACACAATATATTCGACGATTTTATTATTTATTTTTATAAATAGATACCTATTAAATTCCACGAAAAAATGTATTCATAATGTTTTAGGAAACGTTTTTTATATAAACTACAGTACTTGGACAATTTCGGATTTTAAGCTACGCATACATATGAACGATGTGGATGTGTGTGTGTGTGTGTGTGTGTGGCTGTTTAGAGCTAAACGAACGAAATTTCGAAAATAGGTTATCTGTTATTTGCTTAACGATTTGTATATACGACATAGTACATATACGTCATTATGATACAAGACGCGTGCACGACACTGGTGGTCGCCATCGTCCGTTCATCGTAATCGCGACTAAAAGTCTAGACAGTAGACGGTTTATACACGTAAACAATATTCTAAGTTATGTCCAATACGTACGATAAGTGTTCCGAAATTTGTTCTCTACGGTTTGTACTTGGAGTTGATTTCTTGTAAAATATAATGTTTTTACTTTCAAAAATTAGTTACCTAGTAATTATATCGACGAAACATTCAAAACCAAAATACAAACAAATATACACTACACAAACGTACTATATTAAAATATTATTATGTTATTATAGTATAGCGTATACATATTCTACTATACTTTATAAAGTGAACAATATTAATACAATATCGGATCGTCTTTATTTAGTCGTATATTATATAATTATAGTCGTATCAGTTTCAAAATATTGATTATTCGGAGTCTATATTATAATATTTAGTTAGGTACCGAGTCTTACGCAGTATAATGTATAAAATAACAATATTTTAACAAGGTACCTGGTACATAGGCACTCAAAGTTGCTGTAAGTTGAAACGATACTGTGCATCATTACTGAATCGCGTGGTTGACATATTAGTTCGGTTTTAATAGTATATTATATGGACGTCAGTATATACATTTAGATTGTTGTAACCTAATCAAACACTATTCATTTTTGTAATCGTGAACAAACAAAATGTATGTACACAATAAACATATTATAAATTATAATAATTTGTTTCATATTATCCTATACACATAAGTGCATAACGTAATTCTTCAGAATAGGTTTAATATACCGAAACCAAATTAATGTTTAATCTTCTGGGTCCATATTTTTGGCATTTAATACATCATCATATGACTGTATGCGAGTGCAAAATGTCGTTGCCGCTGCGCTGCAAAACGAATGGTTATGTATATATATATAATCATCATTATTATTTTTAGTAACTATAGTGCAGCGTCTACTATATAATAGTAAGAAAAGAAATATCTTACGATCTCATTTCTTTTCTTTTTTACGCACACCAGTCACGCGAATACGTCTTTTGTGTCCGGCTATGCCCAAGGACACGGACTTCAAAGATATAATATAGTTGAAAGTAAACTCTTCAAAAATGTATATATACGCGTGTCTATTTCCTTTTGGAATTTTCACCAACAGGCAACAGCCCTGTATTATGAGTATTGGTTCACCTACAATAAGACACGAGTATACTCGGTATCTCGTTTTCTTCTCAATGTTCTATATTTCTATGTGTATATCTACACACGTCATGATGTGTGTAAGTATTATGTTGATATAATATATTACATTATATGTAATATATATTATATATATATATACGTTCGACCCATAGAGTAATGCACACATCATTCGACGGTGAGACAGATGAGTAACTGCAGGGTAACAAGTGTAATTGTGTTACTTATGGTTATTTTTTGAACGATCATTTTAATGTTTCTTTTACCTATTATATTATTATTATTATTATTATTATTGTCGTATCAAATAGGAAAGCTCTAATCCAGATTTTCAGTCGTTTAGCTCCGATACACACACCCGAAAACATTTTCCGAACCATAATATAATAAATAATAATACAGCAATTTTATTGTTTCAGTTGATTCCAGAACAGATATATAAGACAAGTGGACCATCGAAAATGACCACGAACATGGACGAACATTTTAGAGTGCAATTTACAATAGCCACGCGGTCCATTTCTGTTGCGTCCAGTAAGTACTGAGTAGAATATAATATAATAATATTTGCGTATGTGCCGAGTGTGGTAAGCAAACACTTTATTTAGCATAATGATTTCAAACAATGGTTTAAATACAATGTACTAGTTTGAATTTGAGGGGCAACGTGTGCATACGAGTGAGACTCTTCATTCCTCTCCTGTTACAAGGGGTTAACTATTAGTATTATAATCCGCGGTCTGAAACTGTGAAACGCACCCATACCTATACACTTGTGCCGTGGAATATTCAAATATACAATCAAAAAAAAAAACAACAAACAATAAAAAAAATAAAGCCTTATACGATGTTAAATTACGAGTAATTCGTGAACGGGTGATTGGACATTATTATTAAATTATAATATATTATCATAGTTCAAATGTAATTATAAATTCATACATAATTTTAATAACTCAATAAAATATAAACTATCTAAATTTAAGTATGGCTAACCTACACTAAGTTTCTTGGGAACTGTATAGTATTATTGTAATAATACAATATTATTATGTCGTTTGGACTGAGTAATGTGTATTGACGTATTGTATAATATGGGTACTGCAGAAGTGCACGAGAAGCCTTGACGAATATTTTTATTCCACAATTGAAGTATCAAATTAACGTTAACGAGTCTCTCGAGTGTAGGTACACAATTATTATATTCATAAACCGTTATTATTCCGAATTAGTTAATTATTTATACTCTTTGGCGTAATTCGCACAGAACAGGATCGGCCAAATTCGGTTAAGTACGCTATAAATTATAATAATAAAATACAATATATTATACATTTATACACTACACAACGGACACTGGAATTGCATTAATTGAAATTAAACCATATTTTCTGGAATTAATAACTAATTATTTCATATTCTGTAAATCGAAATTATTATACGTATACCTTAACATATACTGTTTCGCGTTTGCAACGTGTAATATATGGACACGCGATGCATAGTTTTATGCATTGTTCTGCGTCCGATCTAAATATTATAATAATCCGATCTAGATAAGTACAAATTGTAATGTTTTATGCATTTTTTTCGACCACGCGTTTTCTTACGTCTAGGAGGACGAGTCGCGTACTCGTTTTTAAATTCTTAATTTCCCTTAGATTTTTTTTCGTCGTTCTTACGGCGAGTATAAAAAACGTAGCCCCTAATATTTAAATATTGTAGGAAATGACATACGCGTACAAACATGTAACACGATAACCGGTTTCCCGAACTACATTTCAATCGGAATACCTCTATGCGCCGCTGCCTAAATTGTTACTCAGTACTATGAAAAATTCCTATACAGTATGCACCATGTTGTACAGATATGCGAACCGCGTGTGCATACTGCATACACACACATACACTGTGTACGACGTGTGTATAATGTGTGGTGCGTTTGTGTGCTAATGATGAATTTTTGTATTGTCACAAAGTGTGTTTTCTTTGTTTTTTTCTTTCTTCCCATAATATAATGATCGGATAACCATTATACACGCGCGTCCCGACGATGAATAGGAGTTACGCCTTACGATGACGCGTCGTCTCAATATATACGTATATATACATAACGATATTATGATATTATATTATGTGGTATCGCGTCGTATTATAGGTATGTTTATTATCAAAATTTGTTATAGCCGTCATCGTCATCGTCCAACGACTTATTTTTTATTTTTATTTTTTCATTATCTTTGCACCGTCGAGCTTATATAATATTCTAATTATATACATGTGTGTATATTATGCCTTTTGATAGTCTCTTAAAAAACGCAACCGTTCAATTACAATTTATTATACCTACTACGCAAAACACACAGCACGCGTGTGATATTCCTACGTAAACGTAGTAGGCATATTATTATAACAATATATATATAGTACGCCTGATGTGAGTGTATCTATAATAGATACTATAATATAAGTATGTGTGTCGGTATTATGTGCATGTACGAGACGTGCGTACGGTGTAGCGCTAAAAATATGTAAAGTATAAATGCGTTTCAATTTTTGTGTACGTGCAATTATCATAAATAGTTTGTATTGTACCAAACACAATGCGTACCGACACTTCTCGGAGAAATGTTTAATATTATACAGAGAGAAACCACTTTTCTCATAAAAATCTTCTCAGAGACCCGCGGAACACTGGCGCGTGTGGGAGATAAAATATAACATAATATTTATTTATCAACACACGACAAGGGATCACTCTTGTTAAAATATATAATATAATAATATATATAGTGTGTGTGTGTGTGTGTGTGTGGGTATGTGGGATTTAAACCGTCTTTGCGTGGCCGTCTATATATACAGCCGGTAAAAAAGGAAAGACTGAAGGGGTTTCATATAATATTATATAATACGTATGTACTATGTTTGTTTACGCATGTGCAATGTACATGTGCATATTATATTATAATGTCGTTTTTGATGTCCACTGCAGGCTCTCTGTTTCCCACAGACTATTTTCGACGCATTATCGGACTTGGGGTCCATAACCTCTCCCATACCGTCGTCCGTCTTTTACATCGCGTTATCTACAGTAAAAAATAAATAAATAAAAACGTTATACAACACGATCGAGCCACGTACTAACTGCAGTTTATTTTATTGTTGTTTTTACTGTTATACTCGGTACGTTTTTTTTTTCGTTATATAATGTATTTATGTGATATAATTTCGAATTGTCCACGCGTGTCTACTGCACTTAGGGACACCGTGACACGAGGGCGACAAATATCCATAACTCATAAGATATTATTCAACCGTTGAAATAATAATTAGTATGGTTACAATTTGATCGGTTTTGGAAAACATGATGATTCGATTTTTTCCATGTGTGATTTTTACTACAACGTGACACTATAATGTATAGCGTATTTTGACGCACTCGTAGTAATCTGCAATACGTACTACTCGCATTAAATAATCCAATATACACATTTTACTGACGTACTGTTGTAACTAATAAGTGCTAAAGTTGTACGAATACCGAGAACACAACACAAGATATATTTTACTTTTAAGTCTCAACAAAATTGGTTGTGTACCTATAAATACTGTAATAAAGTATATTGCTTTTTCAAAAAAAATCAGAAGTTCTTCGCTTTCGAAATATTTATTATTGTAGTTTAGTATTGCGATTCAAATAGGTAATCAGTGATACTAATCACTAATCAAATATAAGCCTCAGTTCTATGAGTTGATAGTTTCAAATTTTTAAAAATACGAAACATTCGTTTATAATTTTCCAAAATTATACTTAGTAATACCATAGAGAAACATATTTTGGGGGACACAAAGACGACGAGACAAATTATTATTATGACATGGTAAGAATTATTAATGTTGTATGTTATTTATTATAAGGTATCATATAAATTATTTAGGTCATAGTGCACATGTCATACCTATACACTTTGTCCCAAAAGTCCCGCCTCACCATATGTTGATCGTAATACATCAATGTACTAAAATTCAAGTTTTTAACAGTAATCAGTATAATCAATAAAAATTCCAATATAATGGCATACTTACTTATAGATTACTGATGAAAAAACAACATTTAGGTATATTGATATTCTATGGAAATAATTAGGGTGATACCGCACTTTTAGGACATCCTTTAAAATGCATTAATTTATACATTGAAAACCCTGCATCCCTATTCCCTTCTAATATTTTGAAAGGACTACGCTACATGTATGTACGCTTTATATTTTCACGAATTAGTCATCAAATTATAATATTCTTTGTAATTTCATTGAATAAATCTGTATTGTGTACTCTGTACACCTGTGTAGTATTTTTTTACATGAATATTATATTTGAATGTATACGAGGTCCTCTACATATATAAAACCAAACAAAAATACCTTTCAAGTTTGATACAATTTTTCAGTTGGGTTTTAACTTAAATTGTTGTATAGCGATGTATATTATATATACGTACTCGCCCTCAACCGTGATATTAAAGAGTTTTAAAATGACAGTATGTTGTATTATAGTCTATTCTATATCGTTGTTTTTTCTGATTTTATAATAGTTGTAGTTCATTAAGGAAGTTTAACGTTGGCCATTGAGTATTGGCATACTGCAACTATACTGTAATATAAAGAATTTAATAAAAATAAACCCTTATGTTATATAAATTTGATTTATTCATTACCTTGTCCACTTTTCATTTTTGTACCACTATGAAGAAAGCAATAAATAAAATATGAAAATAGGTGACTATTTTCGTTATAATTACAATTGAATGCAGACTTTTCCCTAAATATTATCGTTATGCATTTACGCGTGCAATGCTTCGAAAATAGGTTTACGTCTTTACGAGTATATTTTAGAGTTAAATGACCTGTATGAAAAACGAAAGGACGCGGCGGCGTGGTGAGGGTAATTACCTGTCGATTTGCATAGTTTTTATTTGAATATGTAATTAGGTGCAGTCATTGTTGATATACGTTGTACGATTACTAACGCTACTAAAATGTCATGATGCTATATTTCATTGCCATATTACATCGTTGTATAATCGGTACAAACTGCTGTTACTGAGCAATAGTTACTATTATTAATTTATTAAAAATAAAACCTCAAACGTGTAATTATTTAAATATCTCGCATTTAAAGTTGGTCAACGTGATTTTTGTTAGTATAGGCACATAACTTTAAAAGGCAAAATTTCGTCCAGTTTTCAGTGTTTGAATGTTTCTTAAAAATCGAATAAGTACGCGTGAACGGTAAAATAATTTTATTATTTGATGATGACTATCGGAACAGCCAACAGGCGCTGCCGTAGTGCAGTACTTTTTTAGATTGTGTTCTTGAACGATGAATGTATTGATTTTACTATGATGTATGGTTTATTATTTTATTTTTTAGTCTGCCATCACCGTTTGGGGCAGTTAAACTGTTTCGATTTTCTTCAACAGTTTCTTATTCGATGGAAGTGAATTTAGTTGGTGCTTCGGGTCTTCGAGACGTCAACATTTAAAAGTTCCCAACAGTTTTCAAAAGAGCAGGGAAAAACTAAGTAAAAATTAATGGGAAATGAGAATTTTTACGCAAAATCGGTTTTTGACAAAATCGATTTCGGTTTTTGGTGTTACTCTAAAAATAAAATAACGTCAGATATAGACATTTTTACTGAATGTTTATATTATAATTTTCTGTACAATTTTCAATTTTTTAGTTTTTTTCTATAAATGTCAATAATATTTTATTTATTAGGTCAAAAAGAGTGAAAATTTAAAACAAGTCTCCTGATATATTGTTACAAAAGGGGTTGAAAAATATTAAAAATAGTACACATTTTTTTTATAAGCATTTATACGTATACGTACATATACGCATTCGTAGGTATACAATAATATTTTATCATTGAATTAAAATTTAACACCATACATTGCAGTGATCCACTTGTAACCTACTGTACAACAGAGCGACACCCACTTGTTTTTAAATTTTCCGATTACAATTTTACAACATAAATAATATATTTCATGTGAACAGAGAAAAAAAAACACCAGCCACATTATGAGGAAACTCTCGGTCGTGAAATGTCGTCATTTAAATTTTAAAAACTCCCCGGGGATTCCCGAACTCTAATCGTCCGGACATGTTTATACGGACCCCGTCGGGCGCCGCATATGTGTTTGAGTACAGTAACACTTTACGCAGACCGATATAATTTGTTGGACAGGTTTTTCACTGTTTGTAAAATGTAATACGTATGTGCAATGATGATGATAATAATACTGTAATAGTGGTACGAAAACAAAGGGCGCATGCGTGTATATTATAAGGACGGGATATTTATAAGTGTATTGCGTGCGTGGGTAATGTGCATATTATAACATATTATGCAGGGTGTAACATAAATAACCGATAAATGTAATTGACCAATAATTGTATTATGATATAACTTTTGTTCTTTTAAAACTTCCACTTTTATTTTTTATGTATAGATAATAATATATGTAATTAACAATAATCGTAAAAATTAAATCATAAAATTTGATTAGAATAAAAGTATTTTTACATAAAATATTATACTATTTAGGTAGTTGGTTAACTACATCTATCAGGTATTTATGTTACATTCTGTATACTTAGTATATACACCGACACGCATTAAATGCCCCGATCCGTGTCACGTACTCAAACGTTTAATTATTTATTTCTGTTTCAAACTTTTTGTGTCCGGCTTTTGTATAGTTTATGTTAACAGATTCCAAAATCCCGAACGGTGTAAGCGAGTAGGTACGAGTAGGTATTATAGTGTTTTTTCTCGCTGAATCCTTGGCACCACGTTTTATAATATACTGTTTAGTTGAGAACAGCAGATCTGTACGAATAAGTACGATACAATTTATATAATGACGGTTTGCGTTTTTATTGTTGTTCTTATAACTTATACTTATAGACTAGGTATAGTATTATATTATATAATGTGCTTGTATACCACCGAGGCCGAATCTAATGCGTCCTCGTACATAATAATAATAATAATAATAATAATAATAATATAATATTTTTTTTTCGCTACCTAGGTATAGCTGTAGCTTTATAGTACTGTATAATGAGTATAATGACGAAAATGTATCGCACAAAAACGTTTTTCCCTCATCATCAACTGTTTTAAGAGGACGTGCTACTCGTATGTGTTGTCTCCGTCTTAAAAATGTACAACATAGCCAAAAAAAATGTTTTGCGCATAAAAACTTTAATTTCTCTGTCTTTATAGAAGAATTACCGAAATTCTACAACGCATAGGGATGGACTTTATTTGTGACTTAGCGTTTTCATTTTTTTGATAGCACTAACTTTTATCATTTTTAATAGTTAAATGAAAAAAACAAAAAATTCTAATGTTCTCAAACTAATAACTCTATAATGTATTTAATATTTATGTTATCTCAAAAATAAAAACGCTACGTCACAGAAAAACTTCTTCCCTATGCGTTGTAGAATTTTGGTAATTCTTCTGAAAATACAGAGGGAGTAAAGTTGTTATATACGCGAAAAGTGAAAACAGTTTTTGGCTCAGTTGTACATTTGTGAGACGGAGACAACACATGCGGATAGCATGTGCTCTTAATGAATAAACAATATAAAATAATCAAATTAATACTGGGTTATTAATTAATATTGGGTCATTTGCGCCAAAAATAATTAACTCATAAGGGTATATACCTCTTCTGCGCCAAAAAGCTACTAAAAACTACTATGGTTAATTTAAACTTATAAAGATAACAATAGTGATCAAAATATACATTTAGCTAAACTTCTAAATCTAAATGAAGTGACTACCTATTTGTTTTATCAAAGATTTATGTAGGAAATTTCTGATTATCCTAAAAGTTTTGAATATTATGCAAATTATTTCGTTGGAGTAAATTTGGCACAAAAAGGTTGTCGATAAAAAATAGGCAAATAGTTCATTAATATTAAATAACATCATCCTCAAGTCGACCTATTTACCCCTTAAAAACGATTCGTATGTGATATGTCTGCCACTTTGGCAGTACAATTGTTTTCGATATTATTTTATTCGTCTAGAGCCGTTGTCACCGTCGCTACTCCGTAATGAATTCTGATTGTCTGACGGAACACGGAAAACGTGTTTTTTATGATTATTATTTATTTTCGAGCTCGTTATATTAAAACAGCGTTGGAAACAAAAAAGATTTTACGACGACAACGACGATGTTTTGTTGTTGTTATTTGGCCAACTTATTTATTATATTCCGGGAAGAAATCGTCGTACTGGAAAATACATTTTTATTAAAAGGGAAACAGAACGACGGAAAAGAACTTCTCTTGTACACCATACTACGATTCATACAATAATAATAATAATATAAGTCATAACTTAGTATACTTAATACCTGAAGAGAAGGAAAACTGCAACGGATTGTAAATCCGAAATAATTCGTCTGTCCGACAGCGTCGGAAAGTGTTCTGAAGAATGAAAGTTTCACGAACGTTATCTGTAGGCGCTTTTATATTATTACCAACATAATATGCCGTATTATAAATAGTGCGAGGGCTATGAGTTAAACCGGTTACCGGTTACTGGTTAGCTGTTGTAACCGCCACCGCCGAAGAATATACCCGTTATGGTAACTCGGCCGTGACCACAATATAATTATTTCGTGTAGACTGTAGATATCGCACAGTCGTGTAGGTACGCTGTGTACTCGTATGTCAACATCAACGTATTGTCGGCGATAGTTTTAACCGAAACACAGATTAGTTCGATATTAACTAGCATAATAGATACTATATAGTCCATCTGGAGCCGCCTCACATGCATGATGTATTATTAATACTTATATTACACTTCGAGGAACGATCTCGAACCTCGAATATTAAATAATATATGACTGTACTTTTCGACTTTTAATAATGTTTAAACTTTAAATATTAATATTATTTTAATTTTATACACTGCTCGTTGATATTAGTTAGGTGGTGATATGGAGTCTATAGGAAACATGTATATATGTATATAAACATGTATAAACATGTATATATGATTATCAATTATTGATTGAATTGGTCGAATTTTTTTTACTAATATTGCCTCATATAATATGATCGATGGCCCACATCACGTCAAGATCAGTTCTTATTTTAATATTGGAGCTTTTAATGAAAATACGTCATTATTTGAGAATTTGTAACAAATAATGTAACTGAAATGGAAACTGTCACACGTGGTTATTTAAAGTTTCTAATTAAAAATAATCTTAAAATAATAAATCCATATAAGAAAAAAATGAAAGAGCCAGATAAAAATGTTTTTAGGGCCGACAAGTCGAGCATCCTTGTGTGTATTGCGTAATAATAATATTATTATATAAATCGTTCAGAGACGACAATAAAGTTAAATCTTATCTACAGCGGCGCCCAAATACAATTTTCTTAAAATCCCATCAACAATTCAGAAAAATAATAATATATATATATAGTTATTATACAGCAGGTAATAGGTATATATGTTTATAAAAATTATATACTTTATAGTCCAATATTTTTTTTTTTTATAACTATAACTACAACGAGATTACGCGTTTATAAATACGTATAATACGTATAAAACATGATAACGATAAACCTGAAAACCTTATGACAGACCTAATCGAATACATACTTATATCTATAAATAAATTATATTATAATATTATATAGTATTATAGTATTTAAGCATTTTTTTCTGAAATTGTTAAGGTCATGATAAGTATTATACTGTATTATATTGTTTATTATTATTTATGTAAAAATAATAATATGTCATGTACTTAGTATTGAAATTAAATTGTTTTATCTGTGTTATTTCAAGCTTTTCTCAAATTTGAAGAAAAGAAAAGTAAACTTAATAACGATGTTAATTAGTTATTAATAATTATAATTATTATAAATATTATATATCATGTTTAAATAATACTTTAAACTTTAACAACCTTTGAACCTTATTATTATAATAGTTAATATCTACAACATACAATAGTACCAAATACCAATATACAGGCATTTCAAGACACAGTACATAATAATATACATCCTGTACAATTCTAGTTTAGTTATCTATTGGTTCAGAAATGTGAAATGTTATACATAATATGTAATCTATAAAATATAATTCGATGTGCCTACACTAATTTATCTCTATTCTCTTGTAATTAATAATATAATATAGTCATAACAAATATTTTTTTAACATTTGATATAGTAGGTATGTTTTTAAAATGAAAATATTTTATACAGACATAATATTATAGCATTGCGTGAGGATTTCTATTTTATTTAATTAGGAGAGAATTGGGCTCGTTAAGTGTTCTTTAAATTTGTATGGAACTTTTTTTTCTTTTCGTTGCCATCTTCTAATATTCTAATTGCTGAATGATTGTGATCGGATTATCGAATACATCTATTAATGCATCTATATGAAAATATGATATTTTTTTCAACATTATATATTATATAAACATATTATTAGATTTTTTAATAACAATTTTAAACATTACCTAATTTATTTAATTAACTTATTATAATAATCTATTAAATGTACTTATATTAATAATATAAGCCTTGCTCCCATAGTCCCATGTCACACTTATTATTGGTGGTATAGAAAATATCTCCTCTGACTAGATAATTCAAATGAAAGGTAAGAAAGCCTTTAACAACTCACCTTCAAGTGATAAATTCTAGTTTAAACATCTATTGTAAAGTTTCGCGCTGTCCTTTGTATGCTCTCATCTAAATCTAACTTTGGATCCTCCACTGGGACATAAAATACATTTATAATGAAATGTTATTATATTATACTATTAGTAGATAGAGGTGCTCTGATGTCATGCGATGGCTACAGTTTTTTGGTATATTATATATACCATAGGTAATCATATTAGTTAAATTAATAAACAAACAAATAACTATGCGTTTGCCGTTTGTATAATGTTTCTAGATTTTACTCCCGCACGGTATTTAATCTGGGACACGCCTTAATGCCTTAATTATGTGTCATGTAAACACTGTGTTAAAAAAAAAACTAGTCTAGACGTTATATTACTTTACCCATATAACATATATGCATGGTGTATTCGCAACGATTTTATTTGATAAAAAGATGTTGAAAATATATTGAATGAAATATCCTTCCTGGGATGTTGTGTATATTACTATATGATGTAAACGGGTGTTATATAATGTTATATAATATACGCTGCACTGCAGTGTACATATCGAATAAATATATTGATACGCGGGAACACAGTTATTCGATCGATCATATAAATAATTCTTCGTTTTTTGTTTGCTCTTGAATATATTCGTGTTTTTAAAGGTATAAAAATATTACTTACAAATATAAACATGCATATTATATAGGTATATCGTATATGATAACAATTTCAAATATCGTACTTTTACAATATTTTCGTGTATATTATTTATTTATACATATTTATTATTTATTATGCCATTATATTGTCACATAAATCTGTGATTATACCATACCTAGGTATTTCTTCACACATAGTTATTATTATGATATGATTTAATAGTAGCATGTATAAAATATCAATACGTATATAAATCGACGTCGATTTTCCGTAAGTTTTTTGTTACGGATGTTGTTCGGACGGCGATGGTAAAAATAAAATAGCTATCGAGAAGAAGGCCGCGTTTATACACTCGGTAGACGGTAGGTATATTATTGGTACCTACCTATCTACTGCAGATTTGGCAAATTGTCAAGAATGTCTGTTCGACATTCAGATTTTGGATGTCTATACTCGTATGAAAAAAAACTCGCCGGACGTTTTCTATATAGGAAAACAAGACTGTCGCCGCCACACTATATATATATACCACTCGCATTTGTTTTCTACAAATAGGTATAAGGGTTATAGTATTATACCAAAACTTTTACCAACATAAATAATGATTTGCTTTTATCGCCGCGCTATAATATTATCTAATAAGTCATAATGATTGAATGGGAAATCAAATTAGAAAAAAACCTCTTGGTTCAATTATTGCGACGAGATCCGAAAAATGGAAAATTGCTGTGTTATTCCTATTAAACACTGCTGCAATGATTAACGCTATAATAATAATAGTGTTTGAAATCCGCGTGAAATAAAACTACTTAATAATATAATGAAATATAAAACGGTGAAAAAAGAAACGAATACGAACTTTTTTCTCGTTAAACAACTGCAAGAGTAGATAATATATATATGTTTTTTATTAAAATTAATTTTGTTTTTTAATGTTTCAACATAGGTATATCATGTTACTACAAGTTTGATACCATTTTACATTAAATTAGGTAAAAATACATAAATGTAACTATTTGGATATCGGCGTAATACTTACGTATTTAGTAATACTGCAGGTACAGTGTACCTGGTACACCCTACCGAATACCAACGCTTGCAGTGTTGCATATAATATTATATTATCGACATAATATAATGCTCATATATTTTATTATGTTATATAGATTATATTTATAACGTGGTCTGTGTCTTTTAAGCTATATTAGGTATACTTATATAATTTATATATAATATATTAGTCCCGCGGTAGTTAATATGATGGATATTATAATATTATAATATAATATAATATGATGGTTTATCGAAAATGTCTTATACTTATGTGACTACGTGAGTTATGTGTGTGTAGTGTGTGTGTAGTGTGTGGGTCATTCCTATATATATAATACCATAATAAACGAAGTGCGTTGAGTTTTTAATTGCAGTCTACGGCAATTAATCACTGATTGTGCAAATATTGTATTTCTTTCGAAACGATTAAAACACAATTAAAACACATTTTTTCCTTCTTTCAACGGCTATTTTTATTATTTTATTCACTGAATAATGTGCATCTAATACTGGCTATACTCTGTCCAACGAGAGAACACGTTGCGGTCCGACAAAAATAGCTTCTTTTACGTATCTCCACGTGAAATCCTGTCTTAGTGGACCAGATTCGATGGCAGGGTGTCGAGTGTGGATACACAGAATCTGCGTGTTCTGTAGTTGGGCAGAGAATGTATCTAAAAAATGATGTAGGTACTTCTGAGTAATTGGTTGATACAATATATTTATATATACGCAATGTACATTTCACGGTCACACAATCATAAAAATCCTACACAATCGTTTGACAACATAATATAATGTTAGGTATATTATGTCTTACCAACGATTTTCGTTTTACATAAATCCTACCATGTCGTTATCATATATATTTTTTAATGTTAACCGAATTTTTGTTAGATGATTTTTTTCTTGTGGTTAAGTACTAATACAGTGCATTCAGCCTTCGAACTTTAGTCGAAAACCCCTATTCAAATGGATCGTGATCCACATTTTTATTTTATTCTTATCGTTTTGAAAGACATTCATGGTATACACGGCTTGGATCGTTTACACTCGTTTACAATCACTTATTACACGGTTCGATGTATAAGCCACGAAAAAATCTAAATTCTTTTTCATGACTATGTTATAATATATTATTATTCTCATTATAATCAGCTATGTATACGGTACGTAAATATGTACTTGCAGTTCGCACCATAATGCAGTGTATACGATTCCGATCGAGTTTGAACTGAAAACTGAAAAATCACGTTTCGTTTGTCGTTGTTGTTTTTCAACCGGCTATGGTTTAATCAGCTGCAGTATAAAATACGACGTGGTATTATTTTTATGATACTATGCTTGATAACTATACTATACATAATATTTATTGCAAGTTAGAATTCTATAGTTTAAATATTATGTGTGTATTCGGTACTATAATAATTAATAATGTATTGTGTGAAGTAGGTTACGATTTGAGCATTAAGTATTATTAACCAGGTATTGGTTTTATTCAAATGAATGCCACGATTAAAGTAAAACAAAAACAATATTTGTATTTTGTATATACTCCATTAGATAGGTACCTACTGTAACATTTTATCATGAAGAAAAATGTATTATTTATTTATATAATAATTAACAATAAGCCCCTGGTTCATTCGTTTCGATGATAATAACTAATATAATAATTGGTATAAAAACATGCACGGCAAATAGTTATACTATTTGAATTAATACATGTATAACTATTGTTATATTTTTATATTTATATTATTTTGTTTGTTAGGACCATTAGACACTTATACATGCAACAATAATTATATTTATCGGGGCAACAGCTATTATAATATAGTTATTACAAATTTCAGATAATAATAGATAAATAATTAATTCCGATAAAAATCGTATGGGAAATATGAAATCGTATACGAAAGGCGATGTTTGTATTTTGTTATTGCCAATAGTATAAATCCATAAAAGCGTTTAATCAATAAAATATATTTTAAGTCAAACGCACTACCCATTATATTATATTATATTATGCACCTAATTCGGCTGTATGCTATATGTATCCCGAGCTTCTCGGTCTCGTCTCGAACGACTGCGCCGCGTCGCAATAATAAAATCCACAATAATATTTTCTGAAATTGACACGTACGTCGTACACACGACGCGGACGTGGTGTTTACTGACCGCCGAAAGAGGTAAATAATCAACAGACGACGACGGTGTTGTAGTCGTCTTGCTGTGCGTATGGAGTGTAGTGTATTATATTTTATTTCATATTGTAGTCGTGGGGGCAAAATAGCCGTGAAAAAAAAACCGATTTTACGAGGGTGAGTGAAGAAATAGTAAACGTGACAAAATTCTGTATATACATGAACGCGTAGTCAGCTATTGTCCGCAGTCGAATGTTTTCGACCTTTTCGGGCACTGAGTCGTCGCCACCCGGGGTCGAATGCTATCTACTGCAGACAATGCACTTGGATATCACACGTAGGTACGTATTTAATATATGTATTATTCTTCATTGCGGTCTTCCCTCTCGGCTCTCGACGACAACAATGGCGCACCATCATATTATTATATTATTCACTGCTCGTACACACACACACACACACACACACACCGAAGTCGATAACAACCTAGACCTATATAATATTAATATTAGGTATTTATCCAATACATATTAAGAGCAAATTGTCACGAAAACTTTTATTACACTATAATTATACAGTGGAGGACGTTCGCTAGAGGGGTGGGGAGAGCATAACCTTTTTTAAAGAAATCTATAAATATCAGGTACTTTTGATATTGTGACCCCCCATGCTTTACTTTGTAATCAATTTTTCTACTCCCTTCCCATTAAAAAACCTGAAAACGCATCTGTGTACATGGTACTGTATTATATCCACAGTTATGCACGTAGCGTTTTCCAAAATAGTGTATTTATCATTGATGTATATAATAGCATATATTGTAATTTAATATACCATAGACAAGTACATTATTGTTTATGTGACGCAGACCAAAAGACCCCAATGTTTATTGAATTTATTGAAATTCGACGTAAACAAATTTCATATACGATAATAATGTTATTATATAATATTATTATTATGCTTGTATTTCCAGACGTCAAACGAAACCACTGACACGACGCACGCCGCTCGTATAAACATGGTATAATAATGTATTATATGTTTATTAATTGTCGTGTACCACATACGCCGTACCTATACTTTTCGCGTGCGTGGTGCGTGTTCGTCGCGATTGGTAAATAATATAATCAACCGGATCATACTGCATATTATATTATTATAATATTCGAACGGCCGGCCGAGTTTCATAAAGTAAAATGCGTTATTTAGTTGACATAATAATATTAATGATATCAATCGTTGGCTGTTCAACTTGTATGTTGCTGAATATGGTCGAGTATTGACGTATGTTGAAGTAACATGAATATATAATATAAACAGTAAACGGGTACATTTTCTACGTAGGAAATGGGTTAGGTTTGGGGGCGTGATTCAGATCGGGTATTTACCGAAACCACATATACGTGTACGCGAATTGTTCGAAAATATCGATAAAAGTAAATAACGTCTAAAATACTGTACAATAATAATATATACATTTATAATAACTAATAATGTACAATATGTAACAGTTTGGCTACACTGTCCGACTGGTTTTACCTCTACAAGTATTGTACACAATACATATTATAATATACTATAGGTACAGTTTCAACTTCCGATGTTCTCTCGTTGAAAATACGTTCGTCATTTTTCAAGTGTATATGAATATTTTTACAGCTATTTCGGCAATATACTCACACATATCATAGTAATAAATAATAATACTCATTATTATAAATCACCAATAAGCATGCTCCTCCCATTTTTTATCTTTTATAGTAATGCATTTGTTTTTGGAATTTTTAAGTATATAGAATATACTTCAGAATACTTGGATTAATTTACCAATTAAGGAATATCCCGAGGTGATACAAATTTCTATTTCGCAAATAAGTAACACACTTTTCTACTGTAAATTGTCAACCTGCAGATGATATTTTTGAAAATTATAATGTACCTAATTCGAAATTGAAACGAGTAGTTTCTGAGTAAGTAGGTACAAGAAATAATTGGTCCATGATGATAATAAGTTTATAAGATATAACAAGTGAGCTACGTTGATGATTTGAAAAAAATATTACTTCAATTATTTATTTATTAACATTTTACAATTTGTGAAAACTGTCTTTACTATAATACTAAATATTATTACATACTACATTTTAAATTGTGTGTAATATTCTAATACTAGTATAATATTAAAGACTATTCCTAATTTTCAAAACAAATCGCCTTATTAACAATTCATAGCTTATAATGTTGGTTCTCATTTGAAAAAAGTAATTTGTATCACAGAATACTGTATTTCAATCGACATAATACATTAATACGTCTTAAAATATAAGTATTTGATAATATAGTCTTTAATTATAATACAAAAGGTACAAAAATCAAAAATTAAATAAATGTATATTATTAAAAGATAATATTGGGGTGAACGTGCTCGATGAATTACTCTATATATAATATTATATAAAAATCATAATATCGTTTCATTGATTTCTGTAATCGACGTCTGTTTTTGTGTGACGTGCGTGTGTCCTATCCGACACACATATTATATACTATATACACGTGTGACGTGCATATACGTGACCCGAACGCCTGCAGACCGCGTATGTAAAATATTATTGCCACAATTTTCTTGCGGGGACTAAAGTTTCTGTTTCGCGAAAAAAAAATAAAACAAAATAAAAACTAGGTCAATTATTGGTGCGAGGATGTAGTATAGCCCGTGTGTGGATGGCCCGAAATTCGGCGGTATAAATTATTCACAGTTACAGCAGATACCGACGAGGTTAAAAACGAAAACAAAATATGGTTTGTTGACTTTTATTATCATATCCACCAGCCCGGCGCGGTGCTTAATAATAATGTGTTTTTATTTTCGTATTATTTTTCGAAACCCGTGGAATCGCGGGCGAACGTTCCCTCCCCGCATTCGTGTTTGTATCGAGTTCATATTATATTATTATGTCATAACATTATGCTGCTGAGTGCTGGATTAGGTTAGGTGGTAAACGCGATTTTTGTTGTTATTACATATTTTGTATAGATACCTCACTTTGCACAAAGTAAGGAGACGCGCCGACTGCAGCGCAATACTATAGTAAAACATTTTATTGAGAGAAAACTGCGGCTGTTTCTTTGTTAAACATTATTTCTTGCAGTGGTACAAACTATATAAGTATGCGACGATGTATGATTTGTTAAATAAAACTAGGTTTGAACTCGGGAATTTAAACCACATGTACGTAGGTAGACAGTATAACGCATGCGTGTATACATAATTTAGAATACCTGGGTGCTTGTATCTCCTTTAAGCTACACCGTTCATATAATATAATATACATTATATTATGTAGTAGTTTCCAACAGCGTATGCAGATTTGTTTTCAAAAGCTTATAAACGAAAAGTAATGTATTCTTCGAAATTTGGCTTGCATGTATTTACAGTACCTATATCGACTGTGGTACATCAATACCGCCGTGCTTTTTGTTCGCAACTAAGTATTTTTTTATTTTATTAAAATGAGTACCTAAGAAAAACATCTGTATACTATGTACTTCTCAGGGAGAATAATGATTCTGTGAAATGCCTGCTTCCACTTACTGCACATAAAAGCATAGCAAAGTATAAAACAATTATATCAATCTATATACATAAAAACTTTCAGAAAAAATTATTCATAGTTTAACTATCGACCACATAAAATATATTTTAACTTCTCTTTACGTGGGTATACAAAAATGCAATATCGCAATTTGTTTTAAATATAATTACTGACAAATTGTATTGAAAATTGTACTTATACCCAAAGAAAATGTGTACACTATAAAATATTTTTTTCTTCAATGTTTGTGTACGCTATGACAACGAGTATAAAAATTATCTTGAAAGGGCAGCCTACTATTTTCGTTGTTTAAAATTTAGTTTAAAGTACCTATACCTATAGACTACATAGAACTTTCTTATTATAGAGTATATTAAAGTACCTATATATAGGTACACGACTCTTCGTATCCTGTAGTCATCTTTAAGTTTTAACATTATTTTCTGAAATTTGTTGGATAATTTTTTGTCTATATCGTTATTATACAAATTTAAAAAATGAAAACCTACGTTCTTCTCAAATCGAGTTACAATAATAGTAGTGTGAAAATAAAGTCTATAGAATGTGGGTAAATACTAAATGCAATTTACAAATGGACCTTCCTCGTTTCTCGTAACACCAATTATATGCTCTGTGGGATAGGTATTTTTAAAGAAATTGTGAGAAAATGCAAAAAACGTAATAATAATAGTAATGACCCAGTAACTTGAATTAGATGTAAGAAAAAAGGTCCATACTTCATAATTTTGATATTTATATACTGTTTGATAAGTTTGCACTTTAAAAGTAACTTTAATAGTTTTTTCTCCACGCTTTTGTAGGTAAATTAAAATTTTTTCACTTAATTATAGTTTTACTAATTTATTACGTTTTCAGTTTAGTACTACAAATTCATATAAATAACATTAAAGAAGAATAACCCCGTGATAATATAAAATTATGATATTTCTTCAAATTGTCGACTACCTATTTATTTATACAAAATAAATAGGTATTATGAGGTTATGCCTTGTGTTGTTACTACCAAACATATTATATAGTGTTCTGTATACCAGTACACGCCATTTTTCATTAATGCAGCGTACACATTTCGGTACACACGTGTTCAACTAGGTTTCTCGATAATACATTTTGATCATTGTGAATTTTTTTAATTCAATCGTTGAAGATAATATTGTGATAATACATTAACTGTAAATTGCTAAATCATCCACCGCAGCTACAGTATTAAATATAAATCATAATTATTTATAGTTTTCTAAATTCCTACTATTTTAAATATTATAATGATTAAAACTATAAATTATTATTGGCAATGTTATAGCCACATAAAAGTCGCATTGAAATATATAATAACATTAGATTAATATAGAGTACAATTATAATACAATATATTATAATTATGTGATATATATCTACGATTTAACGAGCTTTTTTTTAGTAAGAATAAAGACAGAAACTACTATATAAGTCATTATACCCTATATATATTATATAGATATCTTCTTTTAACTTGACCAATTAGGATTTGTGATAACTTAGTAAGTTATAAGTTTATAACATTTCAACTGGTGTTCATACAATAGTGATGATTAACATTTTTAGTATTGTATATGTATTATTGTATTGATAATACCGTCAGCCTTCAATAAATTGTAGGTGTCTTACAAAGTACAAATATATGTTACAATTTCATGAATCATTTTCTTATCGGCAGTAATACGTAGTGGAGTGTTCAAAACGATTAAAGATAAATTTGACATTTTTTTCTTTGTTTTTGTATTTTCTTAAACCATTAAAATTTATTATCAGTACAAACCAACATAATTATTCTGATTTTTTTTTTTTGATCTGTTGACTTTTGGTTTGTCGTCAAACAATGTCCATGTTATTTATTTCGATAATATAAATAAAATAAAAATAATGATGATAATTTATTGCTGATAAATAGATCATAGAGTAAGTATTGCTTATAAGTTATAACTAAGTGTGCGTATGAGTTTTTTTTTGTATATAAAAAATATATTTATACTTCATTATTAATTATTAATAATATACTATATTGAATAATATATCTCCTAATAGATAAATAATTAACCTGGTATACATATTGTTTAAGAAATATAGATAGCATATTACTGATATTAGTATTTTACGTTGTGGGTATTCAATATATTATTCAACAGTGGTTTCCAAAATAATTGTAAACTATTATAGTACCTACTATTATGCATTTGAGCATTTCATTATAATTTATCATTCCATGTTCGATTTTTATACTAATATAATATAATACCATATAGCCTGAACGACGACATACATATTATATATTAATTAAACATTGTACGCAAACGATTCGGCATTGTTGTTGTAATATAATGTTAACACAATAATATTATTTTTTCCTACCAATTAATAACATTTAGTATAGATAATATCGTGTGTATAATATAATATTTTATAGCAGTTCTGCCTATACGTATATAATAATATATGATAATAATATAATACGATTATTTGAATGGATAGCTTTGTCAATATCATTCGGTCGTTTGAACAATATAACTTGGCGCTCGCCAGCTTTTTCTACATCGTGCAGCGCATCTTGGGGATTTTTGATTTCGTCGTAAAAACAAAATTGTTATAATTTGCATTAGAACTGCGCAATATAACTAGTAAGAACTGTGGCGTAGTCGTACACTCGTACAAGTCGTACGTATAACATTTTACTTACGCAGTACATATTATTATATTATACATATTTATACACTGAATATACGTGTTTACGATTCGATAAATACATTTTCGCTCGCTCGTGCGGACAAAATTATAGAACTCGCCAAAGCCAAACAACAGCTGCAGCTGTGTCGACCAATACGACTGCAATTTTATTATTTTGTATCAAATCGCGTCTGTTGAGTATGTTTACCACGTGCTATGCGATACGAAATCCCATCGGCATAGTATAATATTATAATAATATGCGATAGGCGAGAGCTGGTCTTTCTTTACAGACTACAGTTTACGTTATAAATGTATACTAGTATTAATATTATTATGTACTAATAAGTAGTAGGTATCCTTTGTTATCCAGAAAACGATGGATTTTAATACTTTCTGTCTTTGTCGATTTTATAACACCATTACCTATACTATAATTTCATTCCTATATGTAAAACATTATAATATTTAAAAGCGGGCTTATACATATAATTTTATCAGCATGAGAATGAGACCCTAGGGGGGGCCCTAGATTAGTAGAATTGTTATTCTCCTCCGAATTACAATAAAGTAAACCCAATTTTTTACATTACAAATACGAAATCTCTGTCATCCGATCATCGAGAGTACCTACCACGGCTACGAGACTTTAATAATAATATGCTAGTGATTAAATGTGAGTTCAATCGTTTTGATGATGAAATTTATGGTTAAAAAAATGTAACCCTTACTGCACCTCCCGAATAATTGCCGGTACAGAATTTATATTTAAACACCACGTATTACCTATATCAACTACAACTATATATCATGCTGTCAGCCTTGTTAAGTAATCGAATATTTATTTTTATTTGAATACTATTTTAAATATACTTTTCCTATATGAAGTACCCAGGTATTTAATTTCGTTTCTAAATATTTAGTTTTGTATTTTTTTAATCGCTAAAAAATACTTTTTTACGGAACCTGAAAAGTAGTTCTAATCTTGTGACAAAACACATTTTCCCCAACAATTTATTTGTAAAATATTGTTACTAGCATTATTTTTATCGCAGTATAAAATTTAACTGGAATAACTCATATTATATTTATTATGTTGATGTACCTACTACCTACAAACGTTATTTTCCAATAGTCCTTAAACTGACGAAGAATAATTTACCTAGGAGAATTTAGCGAATTCCGAGTACCTACCTACTAAATAAAATTATTCTTCAACGGAACCCGTGGCTACCGATAATGCGTCTGCACCATCAACACCAGCTCCGAAATTGTTTGACGTGTTCCGTTTCTGTCGAACGTTAGGTATAATGTTATTATTTATTGTTGTTGTTGTTGCTGTTGTTGTTGTGCTGTTGTTGGCCGCGCGCGGTGTATAGAACGAAGGCGCGCACGCTTAAAATAACGCCGCATGAGGCGCCCGCGGTCACCGCCGTCGCGGAGAACAACGATTGCCGATGGACAGCGCGCGGGGGTGGGGAAACGGTGCGGCCAAGTTCACACGGCCGTCGCCTCGTGGTGTCGTGCCCACTCGAATATTATTAATATGCCAGAAAACGCTCTTCGCCGTTCGCGTATTATATATGTGCATAGGTTATAGGTATAGCGTATTATAGGTACTCAGTACTTAAGTACAATACTATAATATACAAATATACTTAGGTATCTATATAATATGTAACTCGCCGTGTGTTGTGTACTTGACAATATTTAATACGCATTTACAGTTAATGGGTACATCTGTATTATAGTGCTATTATAGTATTATTTATAGTATCTGTATTATAGTATTATAGAAGCTGAGGTTCCCAGCTATTTTTTAACTCGTGGCACCAAATTTTGTGGGAGAGGGGGTACAAAGGTATTATTTTGCCCCCTCAAATATCCCAACTGTTGAAATCTTTTAATCTTCTAAAATAAATAATGAATGTATTTAAAATTTAGATGTTAGCTAACCTATATGATGGGACTCCATGATAATACAGAATGAATGTAAGATGACACACTAGTGTGGGATATTGGGGTATATAGCAACATATTAATATATTATATATAATATACTCATATGTATATTATAACTTATAATAATAAAATATAAAACTACTGTAATGGTGTCCATTACAAGCTAAGTTTTTTTTTTAAATAAAAATCAAATATGTTTGCTTTTCTAATTCCGTATTCCGAAATTAATATATCGGAAAATATATTCCCGAAAAATGTCGTAGCACGAAATATCGAATATCGATATAATATTTATTATTCTTGCTAGCGCTCAAACAGTATATATATAATATAAATACGCAGACGAGTCGTTCAGCAGTTCAGCGAAAAATTCACGGGGTGTATTCCCTCCTCGCGTCAATGCCCTACTCATGATACGGCATGACCCTCTCACAAACACTACCACCCACCCATCGTACGTACACGTGTTCCATCGGCGATGCTCACTATTTGCCCACCCCTCGCACACGTGTATAATGTATATTGTAGGCACACACAGACACACATTATTATTATTATTATTATTACAAAAGCATGAGGCCATGAGGGGTAAATATAACGTCCTCCGCCGAGCCTATAGCTGCAAGCGCGCGTAGCAGAGCTGCCCATCTCTTCCTCGAGTTTTGTCGGGTATTATTTTTCCGTCTGCCGTATATAATATAATATATTATATATAGGTGTTCAGTGGACACGGCGTGTGCGCATAACCGTGTATATAAATTATATAATTATATGCGAATGCTCTGTATAAAATAATAAATCGTCTCGACGCGTGCCTCACTAGCCGTAAATAATAATAATAATAAAATATATATTGCATTGTTTTCGTGGCTAAGCTTAAGAATATCATATTTTATACACATTGAATTCGATCTCGAGAATTTGTACCAATTCTTACTGTGTACGGTTTTCCGACGGCGTCGTCTCTATCAAAATAATCCTTTGTACGATCCATGAACTGCGTGTTTGTTTCGTCGTATGTGTGACGTGTGTGCGCATGTGTGCACGTTAGAGGAGTAAAAACGAGTAGACGTTGCTGTTTTTTATGATTTTGGCGAACGGTCAAAAAAAAAATTTTAAAAAAAAAACGTTCCTAAAATTAGTTGGTCCCCAACGCGCGGGGGCTCGCGTGTATTTTGCTGCCACCTCCGACTCCGACTAATAATATTTTATAAGCTTCTCTGATGTTGCGCTGGACCACCGCAGCAAAATCGATTGAACCAAATTTGAACGTTACTTGCTCCTGAAGTTCGTAAAAAAACTTAAGAGTTACACGGCACGTCACCAAATTTAACATTATTTTTATAACAATTCTTAATACATACTGTTTTGTGTTTGAGAAGTATTCAGATCCATTGCAGTAATGCAGTAAACAGACCAAGAACGTTTTTTTCTTTCATTTACTGCTGTAAACAGCATTATCGGTCGTCGTCGTTTTATAATATTAGAATACGCACTCAGCTTAACACGGACATAATATATAATTTATTATCTAAAATCACACATAGACTTTAAGCGTGTCTTCGTGTATTTAATAATGTTTTATAGTGTCAGAATCTAAACATATAGAGGAGACTTAGGTTTATCAATACTTCGGTATTTCGTATCACTGAAACGTCAGAAACCACTATAGACTATGTGTAGACTTGTAAAAAAGAGAGAAACAATTATGCTGAGTTGCATAAAAAAATTGATTAATTTAATGGGCCACTAAATTAGGTCATTACCTAGCTCATAACAGTGTTTGAAAAAAACTAGTTATATTTTACGTGAACGAGCCATACGCGTTCATTTGACGGACATTTTGAACGCGTTTGATTATTGCGCGAACGACTTTTTTCGTTAATTTGATAAAAAGTTATCACTCATTCTTATCGCTCCAGAACACGGTCTTAAAAGATTAGGTCCATAATATTAATTAATAATATTTGAGTTCTAAGGATTTCTAGGGGGGGAGGGGTAGTCAGCAATATGAGGCAGTTGGAGGGGCTAATTTAAATATTGGATAGGCTTACCCCCCAAAATTGGGCCTATTAAATTATACATTATTTTTTTACTTTAAACATGTATTTATAATCTGTAGTGTGTAAGTGTGTAATAACTAATATAAGTAAGTTCGGTATGATATAATATTTCATATGGCAGTTGGCAGAATAAAAATGTATGTCAATAAGCAGATATTGCTTAGCTGCAACTCTAAGCAGTTTATTGTTCTTAGGTTTTTAAAAGGAAACCATATTATAGTTTTCTTCGATACGGTTATTTGAAAAAAGTATTTAAAAAATATGATTACGTTTTCAGCACGTATTAGGTTAGGTTAGGAAAAACTCAATCGTATTGATTTTGTAATGTATACACAATGCACGTCATATTATACATATTACATACTAAATATTATATTACATTTGTAAAATCGTGTTATGTTTTTCTTGTATTTCGTTTAAAATAATTATCGTCACTATCGTTAAAACGAGTGCTACACTAATAACAATTTACTATGTACCTATAATAAATAACCTGAAATACACTGTTGTATACTGTTATCGTGTTAATCCATTTTGGCGATAAATATGTATACATAAGTTATCACTGAATTCGAAATTTTCAACCACTATACTATTATAATAATATATACCACGTGTCCGATGGTGTAAGGATTCTTCTAATATTATGCTATAATAATTTGAACTTAACATTGTGGAATAAGTATAAAATATTAGTGAAGACAATTAAACATGCCTGGTAACCGTAACCGTGTGTTACTTTAATAATGGCTTACTAATGGTTGGGTTTTATGAGTAAAAAGACGACCAGACATATATTTTCGTTCTGGCGATGCGTCATCGCGATCGACGGTCGTGCGTATAACATAATATAGAAAATGATGTAAGTATCTCTCAAGTAGTGTTTGAAGTGATATTTGTTTAGCGTTTAAAAATAATAATTCGTTCTTGTATACAAAACAATTATTATTGTGCGAAAATTATCCAATTAAACCGCAAACGTTCCTATCAAAATATGCACACATAATTAGAAGGTTTATATTATATTTGTTTAGATTTTATTGCATTATATATATATATAGGTATATATGTACTTAATTAAACATAAGTTTTGATCAAAACTGTATGTTATTTTGACATAATATTTTCTCACCGACTTCATATTATTTAATTATTATGTTATTGAAATCGAGTATGTGTGTAGTATGTGCGCGTACAATTATACTCAATATAAAAAAATGAAAGAAAAAAAAAACTTACAAACATTCATTATACTTCGTAATGTCGTATCTTATATTTTCGTCCGTATGTAAAATTGTAACTGCAGTAAATATTTAGTTCTATTTTATAAAGCGGAATTCAAAATATTCATTATTCCATCCAAAAATATATAATAGAATACTAATGTGTTTTAATTTTTATTATCATATTATATCGTCACGAATTATGTTAATTGAATATGCGTGCTATTTCCATACGTCAGTATACAGATAATGTGTATTATAATATCGCACATTCGTACTGCAGTGGATTACAATATGCATCTGTTCTGTACAACAATATTACTGTGTGCATATTATAATATTTTATGTCCATAATATGTACACGCGTTTCGTTGAGAACAGAAAAAATAAGAAATGCATTGATATACCTACGTGATGTGTTTACACCTCAACCGGTTATAATCGATTTGAAAATATTTCGGAGGTGAGCCTCCTATAATATATGATGATGGTTATCGCGTAAAATCCAGTTCGGAGCAGTCAATCGAAAACCAAGCGGAAAAAAATTCGATTAATTAAATAATGCGTCATCGGTCTTGTGCTAGGTCAGGACGCTCTAGCAGCAGCCTGCAAGTGATCGCTCGGTATAGTATAGTTATTACTTATTAGTCGAGACGAAGTGGTGTCGTAGATAAAAGTGATTTGTATTATTGACTATCGTTGTTATAGGCAAACTAGAAAGCGTACTTATTTTTTTTTTAATTTACCTATATGTTACATGTGTATCTACAAGTAACAAGTATAATATACTTATGTCATAAGACAGATTATGTTAATACATTTTTTGAATTTATTATAAATTATTGTACCAAAGTTTCAAGAACCTATTTTTACTACACAATAATATATACATGCAGTATCAGTTATAGTTTAAGTATCTAGTATCTAATTACTCCGGATGATTTTTATAAAATATAAAATAGATTTTATGTTCCATAGATACATATGTATGAGTATAATCACATAGATTCAAAAGTTTAAACCCATAAAAATGTTTAAGTATATTCTGAATTGAAATGCAATATCTCCTCAGTGTAGAAAGTATATAACAATTTAAAAACTATGTACTTTTCGAATTTTTATGCATCTATATTTTCAGATATTATTATATCGTTCATTAGGATTACACTCCTTAAATACCGTTATTAATGAATTATTTATGACTCGGAATTTAGTTAATATTACATACAAATTAGAATTACTCGTGCATGAGTAGATAATATTAGGTATATACTGTGTAGTATATGTATAATAATAATAATAATCGATTTTGGTCGTGATCGTTATTCAAAACGAACTTCAGTGCAATTTCAATTGGTTTAAATTTTGTACGAGTACATACTTGAAAAGTTTTATTTTCACGTTAAACCTTACGGATACCGCTCGCGCGCTGGTTGTTGACCGATAGATGATCTTTGTTCCGATCCGATGGAATAATGCGACGGCGCGTGTCCCGTTCACTGGCACGAGGGTATATCGTACCCGCGAACGGAAGCCGGAAACACCGGGTTTCCCTTGTCCTGTGACATTCTTCCGCCGATCACCGGGTATGGTATTGATATCGACATCGCGAAATCGTACTTTTAGAATTATATAATTGTTCCCTCTTCACCTATCGTTACTCAATTCCAGTGTCGTTCTATTTATATTTACGAGGTCTCGGGGATTCGACCTCAGTTTGTGATATTATTACTATAGGGATCAGGATTACCTTATGTAAAGCAAAGTATTCAACGTGTATACATTATACATAATATATGTATCAGTTATTATTAATACTACAACATTGTTACAAATCTTACATAATATAAACGAGGGTTACCAATCGGACCATGGTGTGTCGTGGGTGCAGATATCCAAAGTGGGTTGAGCCGGTCGTTCGCGGGTCCCCTTCAGGTCTTCGTCATTCATCGACTCTTTTCACTATAATCCAAAACTTAACTCAACTGCCAACGGCCATTTCCCAACTGCTAACTTCCCAGCAGTCCCGGTCGGTCATTAACACGATGCGTAATAATCTATAGTCAGCATAATATATATTGCGCGACCACATTTGCCATAACTAACATTCAGCATATTAGCCGTACGTCAACGTAGGGAGTTAAGTACGATGTCGATGACGACAATCGTTACATGTACGATGTACCCCTTGTCCATTTCAATCTGGACTCCAGATTTGGGAGGTCAAGCAACCGTAGCTGTGTTGGTGGTAGTGTTGTAGTCTGTGATAGATAGTAAATAAAAACAGAAACAAAATCAAGCAGAATATTGCGATGTTGTGTATGTATAATAATTTTTTTTGTAAATATTAGGACTGGCAATGTAATACAAATTTTGGCATTAGATTTATTAAACCCTTTAAACTATAGTGTTTGCTCTATGACATCTTCTATCTTTTTTAAATATATTTTTTAACAATTACAAAGCTTACATTAAAAAAAATCCTTGCATAATTTTTTACTCCATTTCATGAGCTTTTCGTGTTTAAGAGCTTCTTTACAAGAGAGCTGATCTACTGTAGAGAAAACTAAGTGTTCTGGCATCTGGCATGCTCTATAAAATCATGTTAGAGTGTTAAAAAATGCATTCCCCTCCTCTTTCACATACTATTATTCCGTATGATATGAAAGATCCTTTGAGGGATTACTGATATTAGCTTTGATATTTTCTTACTGTTATTAAATGCTATTCCTTTGTAACACCAACCATTTTTTGTATTCCATTTGAAATGGAATTTGTCTGTTCACCCCACATTCATCTGAAATATTATAATACGTTCCCAGAAATCCTTAATTTTTTTTAACCATAAATAGATAACCATTTCGCTGCGGTTAATGATTCTTAAAATTATATTGTGTCCAATATCGACAATATCTAACTGCGATCAACCAAATAGTATGTAATGTCTAATATGGGGATCAAGCGTGAGTAACTGTGTACACATATATATAATATAAATACATTATAATTTTGATATCACCGCCATTTACCATTATGATATTTATAGGTATATTATATTATTATATTTTCAAAATAATATTATTAAATTGAAATTGAACGATCAAATTATCGTTGAAACGATAATGATACAAACTATAGAGTACAAACGATAATAGAAATGTCTGAAAACGTAACAAATATAAACTATTCAATGAATATTCTATTGTATAGCGAATGTGTCCTGCGGTGTATCATCGTGTGTTCGTTATTAACGAAACCGTCTCGGCGACCCTAATCGTACACAATATATAGCGCGTCGTGTTCGAGATTGCGATTGCTTATAATATTATACGACGCCGGAAAGCAAAAGTCTGTCGGAGCGATATACCCGTCGGGGGGGGTAACCTGTACGAAACCGAAAACAATACGCGAGCGCGTGGTCGACGACGATGGTCGGGATAGGTGGATAATAATATCGTCATAATAATAATTATCATTATCGCTATCGGCACGCAAACATCGATCGTCGGGCGGCCGCCCAGTCCGCTCCCCGGGACGCGATCGCGTAGGCCGGCGGCCGGGCCCGTGTGCGTTTTCGCGTCGAGCTGTAACACAAACCGGTTTCGCTGAAAACGAACACCACAAGCGCAGCGGCGGCGGGGTCAAAACCAGTAAAAACCGAAGGTCACCGTGGTGGCGATACTATACCTGTGTGCACACACACACACACACACACACACACCCACATTTATATACATATATATATATATTATACGTATATAATATTATTATAATTTACGATATGCACGTACAGTGTGCGCGCGCGAGAGCGATGTGGGCCATGGCCTAGTTCTCGTCCGGTCGTCGTCGTCGTCGTCGTCGCCGTCGCCGCCGCCGCGTATACCGCGTATACCGTACGTCCACCACCACCGCCACCGCCGCCACCGCCTTAATACCGTAGAGAGCGCGCGCGGGCGCGAGTGTTTTCGTGCGATGCATGCGTAACGCGCTTGCGCGCACACGCTAGTCGACGACGACTATATACACGGTACACACCGCCGCACCACTACTACGACGACAGTACCACTGCGACGGACGACCATTACACTTCGCGCGTCCGTGTCTGTCGGTGTTGCCGCGCGGCGTCCGCTCGTCGTCTCGTATCCGACGTCCGCGTTTTTTTTTCGTGCGTTCGATCTGATCGTTTCATTTTTCCCCTCCGCGAGTTCGTTTCGTTTGATTTATTTTCACGGGACGTGTTTGTGACCGTTGAGTTTTTCGTCTTCTTTTTCACGCCGTTCAACCGTCGTCCGGTCGGTCGGTCGGTCGGCCGCCGCGTCGGGACGAAACAATGTGCGCGTATTGCGAACGCCGAAAACGGACGTCGCTACTGTTTCTGCAAGGACGGTCGACCGAAATTCGCGTCATCGCCAGCCGTCTACGCCGCCGCCGCCGCCGACGCCTTCCGATGGAAGTGTTGGAAACCTTTTACAGAGGTACACAATTTCTTTTTATTTTCATTTTTTACCACGGGCTAAGAAATCAATTATATCTCTCGTTTATGCACGTTACACGTTTCATGTAACGAGAGAGAGAGTGCGAGAAAGCGAGTGATTTTCTACGTTTGAGGCTCGATCGCGTGAAATTCCGCGACGGTTAGTGTCGTCGTCATCGTCGTACTATTTTTCGTCCGTGTATATTATATTATTACATTCAAATTACGAGATTTTGTCGTAAAACGTTTGTCGAATTCGCGCGCGTGCAATAAATCGTTTATATATAAAAAAAACTATAAGTTTGCGTTTTATCAAACCGGGGATCGTCTATTATTTGTGTATATACCATATTTAAACCGACGTTGGTACAGTAAAAAACGTTCATAATGTTATTATATATAGGTTATTATTATTTATTATATATAGGTACTTGAATTGTGTTTGTATTGCATTAAAAACCCCGTTAATAATTCATACAACACGTACACCGTTGTCTGGTCACAAACGACTGTTTTTTTATAATATATAAATAATATTATAAACGCGACAGCCGACAGGTGCGTACGGTTTTTGCGCGTATACAATTTTATTATATGTCCGATTATATGTACATATAATAAAAAATAATATACATTATTATCTATGTCGACGGTGGCGTATATTATAACGAACGTGGTGGTCTTTGGGAAATCTGAAATCGGTCCGACGCAGTTTTCTGGGCGATCACGGGACACGTCCTTTGCCGAAGCGACCTTGGGATCCGGTAGTACACTTCGCTGTGCGCTTTGAGGATAAGACTCGTTATTATTACAATAATATTATTATCGTTGTGAAATTCGTTCGGCGTCGCGCGTCATACACTACAGTAGTGAGGATGGCTTGTCGATCGTCGTTTGAAAACTGGCCAAAATACAATACGGTTGTAATGTTATTACATCGTTCTGGTCTGGTCTGATTTTGTCTGGGTCGGCGTCGACGAGTGCCTCGTGTTTCGATCGATTATTGCAATCGACGCAATAATTATTGTTATTCCGCGTATACTGTAAAATACGATTTTGTGGTGTAGGTATTAAATCTGCGGGTGATATGACGCATTAAAATCCTCTATAGACACGTGCCGTGTAATATGTGCAATAATATTACGATCAGTAGTTCATCGAAATAAAAAGGGGTAGACACAAAACAGGCACTATTGTTAGAGACTAACCTTTTTTATAAATTAAATAATATACGGGAAAGATATCCTTATAACTTTGAAATAGTATCTAATTAGTAATCTTATATTCAGCCCCCATAATCATTTCTCTTGGACTCTCGATGTTGTATAGGTCGTAGGTATTAGTATTTTACACGATCTTCTATACTACCTATTAAGTACGTATGTTACTCAGCCGGCAAGTTAAGAAGTCTGTTGATGGTAGTTTTTAGTAAGTATATACCTATTATAGGTCGTAATTTTAAAATTGTGTAATAGATTGTTCATGAATATTCGCTATTTATTGTAATGAGAGCAAACTTTCCAAATACAACTTTTCACGTCTCATCGTTGTGTACTCTTTAAGATTAAGGTTAGCTCAATGTTTTCGGCCGAAACATATCGCAACCAAAGTTCATTATGTGAAAACGCATTTGTTAATGCTTAAAAAATTCTGTGTGGTATGGTAAGGTAACGGCGGCGCTGCGGCGTCTTTATAACTGTTTAATATATATCTGATTCTGATATAATAAATAAACAAAATGTTTTATATTTATATTGCAATTAATAAGTAATAACACATAATTCGATTACCTATCAAACGTTTATGTATATTATATTTAAATGAAACGTTTTATTCATTTCAAATCTGCGGCATATCGTATATAATACATGAACGGGACAAAAAATATAGGTATTATATTATATTATTATCGTATGTGGTACATAAAAATAATAAAATATAAATAATATAATGTTGTGTGTGGTGCACTGGTTGTACGAAAAAAAATGGAGAAAAATTGTGTCGAGTTCGTCACGTAATCTTTTCGATTTATCGACGGGTTTGCCCATTAATATTTATACGGTTTACGATAGTGCCTCGTACAGTATTATATATAATAATATGTACAATGTACATAATATTATTATATCTATATATTATACGACCTAGGCCCGCGTTTTGCACGCAGCCTTGATCATCATCTTTCCGACCGGATTTCGATCGCGTCTTTGTCATCGTCCACTCCCTCTTATATTCTATATCTACCGGCCGGTACACATTATACCACGGTCGGTGTTTTAGAAAAATGTCGATTCTCATCTATATTATTAGATCGATGTCGGTATGATACGCACAAAAATGAGAATGATTACAAAAACATAATATTATAAAGAACTGTAATTTACAGCGTACAGATTAACAGTTAACATACTGTATAGCTGTATAGTTAGGACGTAGGTATATTATATAATATGCAGTCAGTGGTCATCGAGAAACATGGCCGAACTTACGTCTTCATTCGTTCTGCACACTTCTCAAAACGTGCAAAACATATTATGGATCGGAGTCATAAGGCGATTCACTGAATTTTGGATTAATAATATTGCTATGAGATAATGAGATATTAAAAAAACCAAAAAAAAAACATTATTTGAATAACGTTCTACAAACGAATTGTAAATAAATAAGTACGTATATATTATACATTAATTGTATTATTACTGTTTTCTTCAATACGCACACCTTAAAAATAAAATTATGTGATATATTCTCAATCAGATTTAATTTTAGCCCAAATATGTGTTATGTATGTATATTTAAAGCACAAAAAGCACGTACAATTTGGAACATTTATTATTTTTATTTCTATTATGTTAATAGTTTTATACATAATATAACAATTTACCTCGCATATAGTTTAATCTTTAAGATATAACCTATTATCAACATAATATTACACTCGTATTTTTGAGCGGAAAATTATTTAGATTTGTGCTAATATAGTAGGTAATATATACTATTATATTAGGTGTTCACAATTGAATGCATCAGCTATAAAACATATTTCAATAGTAGCTGTGCATTATTATCGAAAAAAATTTCAAAACGATTATTGTTTCTGCGAACCACGCAGATATCCCTATAACCGCAAAATATCATAATTCATAAAATTATGTATTATACACTTAATTACCTAACCCATAGCCTACGCTGCAAAAAATTACTAGTATAATTATTTGTAGGTACCTATGTATTGTAGAAAATACACCTAAGCAATACGTATGGCACCGTCTGCACTTAAATGTCGATTACTTACCCGTGGCGTTAATAATAATTATAATATGACATAACTGCACAAATTTTCCCCATGTAAAAAATGTCGAGTTCGTTTTGTTGAACGTTTTTAGACCACTCTCCGTAATTTTGTTGGAACGGTTTTGATTAATTTGCTAAATATGTTTTTTACTTGGGAAAAATTTCGCCTACTCAAAGTTGGAGTTTAGTTCGTAGCACAAAAAATTAAGAAAAGCTCTCCCGTCCAACAAAGTCAGTCTGGGAGTAATTCAACACTGTTGCCAAACAAATTTGTTGGATATAATAATTTATTAATATATCATGTGCCGGTTATGGTTGTGCTGCTTACTTCATGAGGGTCTGTTGTTATGTATTACCAATGGTCGTCACTGCGTGTACTCTACATCACCGCGGGGTATCGATAAACGACAACGACTACTCTATAGAAAATTATCAAAACAAAATACTATTCCCGAGAAGACCATTTATACAGTAAACATGGAAAACGCACGATGTAGCCACCAAGCTAAGTAAAGTAGAATATGTAGGGAAGCCAATTTAAATTTCAAGAGATTTCGTTCACGTTGTTCTGATTTTTCACCGCCTCCGAGAGTATGCTATAATTTTAGCTGGTCGTTTCGTTTGTTACGTGGAGAGACGCTTTTCTGCTCCATATAATTATTTTAATGTAAGAATACGCGATGGAGAAAAGAAAGTTTCAATGTTGTGTGTACATCCAACGTTAAAGAATAATGATGACTGCCGAATGTGACTTCTATATATATTGTTAGTAGGTATTACTATTAATATTATTATTATTATTATTATTATTATACAGCACACTAAGCTGAAACTAAAAGACTTGAGTGAACGAACGACAACTGTGTTAGGTAAACTAAAAAAAATTAAGTATTTCTTGAAGTGTTCGGTGCGCGACTCAAAAGATAATAATAATCGCCGGATCCTTTCAGCGCAGTTTCGTGTTAAATAGCCGCAGTTTGTTCATAAATTATACGTGCCTTTGAAATAATAGCACTTTTAAAACATTTTTTTCTACATAAATTATTAGCACTCAGCATTCGCAGTATTATAACACTTACATCTTATAATAATACATACTTACATTTTACAATATTTTCGTACTGGATTACGATTGATCGGCATGGTATAATAATATAACTCCATAGTAATGTACCTTCAACTTTGGTTGGAAAATTATTAGTTGAAAAAAACGTCAAAGATTTCTACTTTGAGAAAACCTTCTGCCCTCGTGGTTGTCGTTGAAGATTTTGAGTTGTCACGTAATGATCAGCGTTAAGTCACAAATAATTTTTCCACGAACTGTACACCTGACTGATACGTAGGGCTGATGTGCATGAACGGTTCTATACCCTCGAAATACACGTGATACACCGTAAATGAGCCGCGTGTTTTCGCAACCTGCGAAATATCCTGTTATTCCGTAGCATTCGAAATATTATAAATAACATGATGCCAGTTCCACTAAATTTTTACAGTATACGAAGCTGTGTATTATATATTATAGAATAACGATGTGGAATTGTTAACGGTAGGGTTATTATTATTGTGTGTTATGAGTTAGGTATATAAAAATAATTAATTATTATTATTGTATACGTACCTAAAGTCCTAAACACGTCGTTGTAGTGACTGGCGATGTCATAATTATATCACAACAATTAACAATAAACGAAATGAAAACAAAATTTACGGGATGAAGTGCTTCCAGAGTCGTGTATCCAATTTATATTAACGTATATCGTAATAGGTATAGAGTTATGCGATTGTAAATTATATAATAACAATGTACGCCGGTTAAAAAAAGTTTCTGTTTAATTTTTTTCCCACATGAGTATATAATATGACGTATGAATATAATAATAAAATATTGGTACTATTGACGGAAAAAAAAAACCAATAAAAAATAAATGGCGAACGAAAAACGAAATACGATCGGTCGTTTTTACTCTGTTGCCCGTTGCACGCTGTAATAGTGATGATTTTTTTTCGAATCGCGCGCATTCGCCGCCGGAAGTCGTCTGAAACGCCGAGCGGAGAAGTGGGTCGCTGCCATATACGTGCAGTAAATACGTTTGCCGGAAGTCGTCGTTCGTCCATATATATATATATATTATATTTTTATACTTATACCTTCATAATACGATTAGTGATTACGTATTATGACGTACGCCATTTAATTTGCCGTGTACGCGCGCCCGCGATAGGTGACGCCACTGACCTATGCACGACATAATAATTATTAATTGATATTAAAAATAGTGCACAAGTACAATACATAATATTATTATGTATTTTTCGTCAGGTACGAGGAGGAATTTTAAGGTTGGGGGGGCAGTGGAAGTAGGGACACTCATAAAAAGAGGAGGGTCTAACCTTTTTGATTGGTTTTTGTATCGTTTTTGATGGCTATAAAAATATAGTAAGAAAAAAACATCATATATTTTTATTTTATTAATTTTTAAATCTATATTACTTATTGATACTCTTTCAATCGAAATTATGATGTAGGCATTAGTTTAATAGCTGACCTAATTAAAACCTTCCCGTTACATCTACATCGCTTACAAAAAATGCATTCCCCTGAGGTTGAATTCATTTGCAGAATATTTCGTACATTATTCCGCGTGACACTGTAGCAACTATTACATTATTTTAATGTCGGTGAAAGTTTGTTTGTCGTTCAGAAATTAATTAAAAGTAGACATAGATAAACTTGATAATCTATTTGTATTGTCAATAATATGGATTCCATCCGAAACCTAAAGATTAAAATAAAAATCATTATTATCATTAATGACTAAGTTACCTAAACTAAATATTTTAATATATAAATAACTAACGTCATTTCCGTCCTACAATCAGCAAAAAAAAATAAATATATTTTAATATTTATTATTCATCAAAAATTGCAATTTGAGTTTATTATTGAAATATTAAAATATTATAAACTTAAATTATAAATTGTGATAAAATAAAATATGTTAGGGTACCTACAATGCGTTGAAAATATGTAGGCGTTAGGCGCTAGGTGGTTGGATGGAAGGGTAAAGTAACATTATACGTAGTATAGTTTCATTTTTTATAATAATATAGCCTCTGATGTCTAAATTCCTAAATGAGACACACTGCAGTGGTGCGGTCGTTCGCAATATTCCATTTTTCGACGGTAAATATTGTAAAAACTTCGTTATCGGGGTCTCTCCACTCTCCGAGTTTCTCTCCTTCTCCAAAAACCGGCGTTACAACGATAATTTATATGCAAACTGGCGGAAAAAAAATATTGACGTTTCATTTTTTTTTCACGCTATCGGAGCGTACCGAAATTGCAGCAAAAAAAAAAAAAAAACAACGTCGACGCTCCGTTATACATTGTTCCTCTGCCTCTGTATCTCCACGTCTATACGAACGTAATAATCGCACGAGTGTTGCCGTGGTTATAATATGTGTGTGAGTGTGTAAATAACCGATTGTTCCAATGGTATAAATGTATAATAATGAAAAAAATATAATAGTATTTGGAGGAGGGGGAAGAATCTAAAAAAAATAACAGTTTTGTCTATAGTGCGAATTACCATAAACGCGCCGAATCGTTGTTATCGTCGTGACAGACACGTCGAACGATTTTTTTTTCATTAATTGTTTTCCACATTATAGGTAGGTACCTATAATCTACAATAATATTAGAATTTTCGTCGGTTTTCGACGGTCGACTTTCGCTCGATCTTTGTAGCCCTTTGTTCATATAATGCTATTACTTACAGTATAAGCCATCGCGGTCTACGATATTATTTACGTTAATGTTATTATATGTATCAAAAAATACAAATTATGTTAATATAGTTTTTTATTATCTGCTTTATTTTCTAAAATTCGACAGTTATCGATTTTTCTCCTACATACCTATATATATATATATACTCTCGTTCCACGCGTTAATCTTTCTCCGCGTTCGCTCGTGCGGGTGTGTGTTCAATATAATACGACCGTTTTCTCCATTCAACCTGCCGGTGAAATACGATTTTCGTGTGGATAAAGAGACGGAGAGAAAAATCGGAGTTTTCTCGAAACTACGACGGGCCGCAATCGGAGACGTATAAATTGTGTTTTTATATATTATAAACTCGGAGTTGGTGTTTTGTCAATAAGTACATATATATATATATATATGTGTGTGTGTGTGTATGTATGTGTGTTTGACGTTTGTTCGCACAAGGCGCAACCGAATACCGTAATATCGGAATAGTTCGATCTATATAGACGACGGAGGAGAAAAAAATTCATCGTCTCGGCTATCTGGTCGTCCTCGCGCCGCTGGCAGTGAATATCACAAGGCCGCGTGGCGTTGCATTACACGCATACCCATTATAACCACGTTGTATATTGTACATGATTTTTATAAAGTGTAATTTATTTCTCTAGTTTTATTGATATTATTATGAATAATAATAATAAAAAATACCTTATATCCATATGACTATACAGTACCATAATAATAGCGTAATGTATATGATTTAATCTCCCGTTATTTCCTCACAGTTTCACAAGCCATTCTGCTGTACGGACAGTATATTATGTACTAAATAGGCTAAATTATTATTTTATTATATTCAACCCAACTTGATCCAAACGCATTAATAATTAATAATTATGATATATTGTTGTTGGTGTTTAGTATAACAATATACATAATTTTAAATTTAAATTGTCGTCGTAATATAAAGGTACACATTAATTTTATGTTTAGATCACCTCCGAATACGCGGTCAATAAATTTGCAGTCTTCAAATATGAAATAATAATTAATTATATAGTCTATTATTGTTAATAATTTACGTAAAAATCTATTAAAATTTTTTTTTTTTTATGTCCCAAATGATATTATATTTATTTCACAATCAGTTTTTGGTCGTTCGAAGAAAAAAACTTTATTAATTCTTGTGTTAACGGATTTGAGGAAGGATAAATTAATTTTTTTTTTAAATTTCATCCCTACAAATTCTTTCACTCTAGAATTCTGTTAGTGTTAAGGCAATTTTAGTCTCGATAATTTTTAATCGAAAAGTTCAACCTTTATATAATACAAAGTATTATAATGTGGTTTATTTGGTATATTAGTGATTAAAATGTTTTGTAGTATAGAACATATTATATTATTCAATCTATTTCGATATGTACCTAGCTATTTTTTTCATGCTTTTTTTATTTGTTTTAAGTTCTAATTTACTAATGACTAATATGTAACAAGTTTCTTATTGTTAATATTAAGTAATAATCAATAAGCCATGGCTAAATATATTTATATATACCTATATTTGCATTTATATTTTACACAACAAATTAAAAAATATATAATTTTATATTGATATAACAGCATGTATCTGTTGTAAACTTATAAGTTATATAACTTATAACTTATAACAGATTCTAATGATATAAAATACTGACACGAAACACCTGTCGGAATCGCTCGGCTACAACAGAACCTTTCTCGCCGCCACCATAAAATTCATAAAAAAATCAAATCTTCAAAACCTACTATACAACTTTTATAAATATAAAATGTACATACACTATATAGGAATCATTAAAAAAATATCTCAATGTAGAAAAAAAAAATTGTATATTTGTATCCCAATGGCCTATGTTGCCGAGGGTAAATTTATTAATAATAATAAAAAAATAAAATACTGACATATAATGTGTCAATATTTTTCTCGTCATAACACTGCCGATCGGACAGTCGCTAATTAAAATTCTGAAAATGTGTCATAAATAAAAATATAAAAACGTAATACTTGTGCAGACTTTATCAGCGTTAATTGCTTATCAATGCCTATTTGATATTAATAAAAATGAACGGAAACACATTTACTTTGAAATTTCACAAAATTGGTTTATAGACTAAAGACCAATATAATATTATATTAAGTATACATTTATAATATCGTTCTATATTTTCAAAGCGACGTGTTAAAAATACGATGATAAGTAATTATTGAAAAATAATTAAGCAATTTATTGTTAACATTTCACATTATGTCCGACACGGTGATACGTGACTATGTGCATTCTTTGATTTTAATATTATTAAATCCTATTTCCCAAATATAACATCAAATACATTTAATAAATTGGATTTTGTGAATTAGCTGCGTAGTCTTTTGTAACGACTAAAATTCTCGCAGTTGTGAAATGATTATTTTTTAATATGACAAAAGATCAAACGGGAGTATCACATATTTACTCAACTGCGAAATTCAAGCAGCAGTGTGATCGTACATTTATTATTTAACTTGTGGAGTAATAGAAATACCTAAAGTTTGTAATTAACTGATACTATATTATAATGTACCTATAACTCTTTTTTAAATAATATATATAATTAAAAATAATCATATTTTAATATCTAAATTTAAAAAATAAAACATGATCATAAATTATTTTATAGTTGGTTAATGATTATCCGTCAGTTATTTTGCAGTTAAACTCAGTATTATGTACTAATTTATAGGTTGTATAATATATATTCACAGGTGCCGAACATGGTATTTACTATTTACTAGTATTTTTATAATATACAATTATTAACCTTATACTATCGGTTAAATACCTGGACGTGATCGTTTGAACGAGTCCCGATATGATGCTCTGGTGCTATAGAGCACTGGAACTGAACATAAAAGATTCGCTCGTCTATTGTTGTTCGCTTGACGCGTTGACCTAGAGCCACATTTTTTTCCCCTCTACCATTATCTTTTGTTGCTTACAATAATTTATAATAATATAAGTATAGGTAGTAATCGGAGAGTATGTTATACTATACATAATATTAAATATATATATCTACACTAGCTCGCGATACGGGTTTCCATTGTACAGTGCACGTATTATGTATTTTTATGTTCTATAAATACGTCGTGTTTCGTGCAGTGCACGCAATAGGCTGCAGGTAGGTGTATACGTTACGAGTGTATACTACGCCTCCGTAGTCTGTACGAAATTACCAACGTTCGGTGCCGCTGTTGTATAGTTTTAGAATAATCCGCTACTGTCCCTTGAGGTGTTTTTTTTTTTCGCAGCTCTGGCGGGCGGAGTGTAATAATTAAAACATATCATAGTTTTATCAGTTATATCAATAAATATTAATATACTCATGTTATAAAATTTAAATATAATACGAGACAATAAGTTTTTCCGAGATTTGTGAACTTTCCATGTATTCACATTGAAATTATTCATGTCGCAACAGTATAAACAAAATACTTCTTAACAAATAACAATCCAGTAATCCATACAATAACAATCAATAATACACGGTTAAGTAGTGCACTAGCCCGTATCCAAAGAGATAGTGTGATATGTTATCTTGTTGCAGTTTATCATATACACGCGACTATATAACAATTTTTAAAGCAACTATATTCCGGATAATATCTTAAAAAGACAAAATTAATTAGGATCAGTCGTTCTGTTATAGAATTTTGAACCATATATAGTGCAATTAATGATTACAATATATTGCTACCCTATAAAGCAGGGGTGACTACTACACTACTAGCTTTAATTTTGGAAGTCGCAAATTTATAAAGCCAATTCTATGCGAGCCACGACATGTTGTTATCGTCGTCGTCTGGTGCGATCAAAACACACCGCTTGGGCTAAACATACTGAAACGCACTGCCGCCGCTGTGCTAATCTATAATAACGACTGTAATGATAACGAAACCGACGGCAATAAAAACACTATCTAACGATTCAAACGAAATTATATTTATTACTCTAAGCTTGGTTTCAAGAGTAGCACGAAACTGATTTGAGAGCCGCTTGCAGCTGGCGAGCCTCTTTGTGGCCACCTCTGCTATATGACAACAATATGCGCACAATATAATATTGTATTTACTATATTTGCTTTCGATCGTGACAATAATATCATATTAACCGACGGTTGTCTCTGTTACAGGCTGAAGTAGTAATATTATGGACTCGGGATTTAGCAACATGTTGGAAAACACTAGGAAATACTTCCAAGGGATCCCCACGGACGCGGCCTCTACCGCAGCAGCAGCTGCAGCAGCAGCGGCCGCCCAACTGCACTTTCCGCCGCCGTTGCCCCCGTCGCATCATCTGCACCACAACGGCGGTGGACGGTCGTCGATGAACTCGTCGTCATCGTCGTCGTCGTCATCGTCGGAACCGTCGTCCGCTACGGCCACGGACCGGTTCGCGGGCTATCACCACCCACACTTACGGTACAACTTTCAACCGTACTCGTCACCGGGCCACTACCCGCGCACCGCCGTCGACCCTAAGCCCGCGGCCTTCCAGCATCACCACTTTCAGCCACCGTCGCCACTGCAATACCATCACCAACCACAACAGCAGCAGCAGCAGCAACATCACCATCAGCTGCCGCCTTCTGCGTCGTCGTCGTCGACGTCACCGCCGTCGCCGTACAAGTCGCCGTACACGCTGCAACCATTGCAGCCACCGCCGCTGACTGTCAAGCAACAACAACAACAACAACCGCCTCAGTCTCAGTTCAAACCTATGTCGGCCGCACGATCGTCGCCGCCTGCCTCCGCCGCCGGCAAACAATACTCGCCGCCGAAACCGCCGCAGTCGCCATATGCCGTGGTGCCCAAGTCAACATCCGGTGCGCCGCAGCCCCAGTCGCCGTTCACCGCGCCCAAAGAACAGCAGCCGTCGGTGCCCGAAACGCCGCCCCCCTCGCCGCACTCTTCGCACTACTACAATAGGACGACGCACAGTGGACTGCAACAGCAGGCCATCGACAGGGATTACTTGCGTTTCAAGCCCATACAGACTCCACCGCCACCACCCAAGTAAGTGTATTAAGGGAGTCGACCGCGTACAGTTAGTTTTACGCTTGTCTAAATATCGTCTTTAAACATCTAATATGTGTATTGGTTTTGATGATTTTTTTTTCTTCAGTAGGTTTCAACCGTTGGAGAGGCCAAAGTCGGAAGTGCCCGTGACCAGCGGGACGGGACCGCAGTCCTCGCATTTGGCCATCAGGTATGACCCAAAGCTCGAGCAGCCCCGCAGCGGTGTCAGAGCGGTGCCCATAGCTCAGGCCAAGCAACCGTCATCGTCATCTTCGTCGACCGCCGCGGCGGCCCAGCACGACGTTAACCGAGTTATCGTGCAGAAACCCGAACCGTTACGGTATCATCATCAGCAGCAGCAACCGCAACAGCAACAGCAGCACCAACACCAGCTTAACAACAACCACCCACATAGGTCGTCGACGTCGTCGTCGTCGGACGACCATCATAATCACCATCAGAAACGATCTGCCTCCGTGCAGCCGTCGTACCTGGAGTCCAGGCCGTTCCAGATTAAACCGTATGACGGGGGCGGCAACAACAACAGCAACGGCAGCAGTAGCAATGGCAGCAGCGGCAGCGGCCAGTCGTCGTCCGCGTCGTCGTATCACAGACCGTTCACCGTGGCGCCGCAACCGCTGCCGCCTTCTTCGCAGGCCTCCGCCGCCATTATCGTGTCCGGCATGGACCACCGGTGGGCCGCGTTCGACGGCCGGGCGCCACCCGCGTTCCTGCAGCAGCAATCGTCGTCATCCTCAGCGTCTGCGGTCATCAACGGTTATCACCACCGGCCACCGGCGCCGCCGTCGTCGTCGTCGTCGTCGTCGTCGCTTCCGGCATCCGTCGTGTCCCAGCACCATCAACATCATTCGTTGTCCAGACAACAGCAACAGTCTCAACATTACCCGCTCAACTTGCACAAGCTCACGCAGCCCGCTCGACCGGCCACTGCCGCCGGTCAATTGCAACAGGTTAGTAGTTGTTGTACACTCGCTGTAATATCTTATACATACTATAGTATTATACACGGGTTTCAAATATTATGTATCAGAGTGTTTGTCACTTGTGTGGGGTTGGGAAACGTTTGGGATACTTAAAAATGAAACTTGTTGATTTTATACACAGTACTCAGTCGTCTTCAACTATAATTGGGTTGTAAATGTTTGTAAATTCACGTTTAACAATTAAAGGCCAAAAAACAGCGGCGGAGTCATAATGTCATATACACCGAAGTCTTCTTAGACACTCGTTGTAATTGTTGTAAACCTATACACTGGTCAATAAGTTCTACATGGAAATTACGTTTCATTTAACCTGCAGCTTTAATAACATCAGTGGCTAGACCTGCATGCCCGTCGTTGTATTTGGTTTTTGAGTCATTTTACGTGTGTTTAGTACGAGCGTAAATCACTGGCAGCGTGCCGACATTTCTACACACGTACAAACGGGGCTGCTGTGAAATATCGAAAACTGCGCGTGCGCATTCGCGGCAGCAATTTCGTCGATGACTGTGCGCAAACGGGTGTAATTGGAAACCATAACAATTATTATTAATTTAATGTTTTCGCACAACGAACGCAAGCAATTTCCGTCGGCCAAATAATCGTTTTTCCGCGCAGAAACCTCGTCAGCCGCCGCCGTCGCCGCCTTTTGTTTCTAGACAAAACACTTATCATATGGGTTGACGCCCTGCCACGTGTTTTGGTATGCATTTTTTTCCCCCATTGTGACACTATGGCTGCTCAATTAGGTTCAAAGGTCGTTAACTCATATTTTGTTTTCAATTTTACGTAATTTTACGGTCGGCCAGTATTAAGTTCATCAATAATAAAATATCGAATGTTGTACAACGGTATGACGTGACGATGTATTTCGTTAGGTTAGATTATTTATTAACTATTGGAGTAATTTGTTATTTATAATTTACGTGTCGGAACAACCTCAAAAAGACCAGGGTGCCATCGTTATCGTTTTTAATTTTTCATAATAATTTAATTTGATATTATATTATTATGTATTTTATTATCGTTATATAAAGAATAAACACGTGTTTTGTAATTTGTTTGTGCGATTGTGACGAGTTCGATTTTGTTTACTTTCCAAAATAATAATATGAATACGCAATAATATCTAATTTTTCCCGAAGTTTACCTACCTTTGTTATTCGGTATTTCATCAGAAATAGCTCGGTAATCACCATGACTACCTTTTATACGATGGGGAGGCGGTGGTGCCGGTCAAACCCGGATTAAAGGAAAAACGAATCTTTATTTAGACCATCGACGACCACCTGTGGTTATTATCGTTGTTGTCGTCTTTGGTGTAATTTGTTAATCGTTTTATATTTCGGTCCAAACTTCGTTTCTATAACCTAATTTTCCATTCATGACGTGGTCGTCTGCCGTGCACAACGAGTTCCTGTCGATCCGTCTCCACCGACTATGCCTGCACATGCGGCCTCACTAAACAGCACTCATAGTCTGTAAGTACATTCGTAACTATAAACATATAACAATAATTACTATAATGATGCACTTTTGCACGATATGATTGCACGCAGTACGTTCTAAACTGTCGTAATATGAAACCACAGTTACAGCGGGTCATAATAATATATTTTGCCAACGCGTAGGTATTCCATTCCGATTTGTCTTTAAACGCTCATTTTAATATCAATTAATAGGTTTTACCTTGACGTAATTTTCATACTTCCGTCTTTAGATTAATCAATCGACCTTATTTTTTTTTCTGCCGATTCAGTACCGTTTTATTTCCAAAAATCAGCCGATTCGATTTCACTTTTATGTTTTTAATTAATCGAAGTACAAGAGGAAAAACGTTAGGTAAAAAATAATTTATTTTAATTATTATAATTAGGTATTATTGTATTTTTTGCATTTGTTATATTCATTGTACATATTTTATTTGTGTTGAAAATGCTCAAAATTCACTTAAAAATTAAAATATCGTTAAAAACTAACAAGAAAACACGGATAATGTTCTCACCTAATCGTTTGATAATAGTCTATAATTTGATAATAGGTCAATCCACTCTAATATCAAAGCTGACAGCTCATTATTGAAACGTGGCGAACAAAAATTTGTTACGTCGTAGGTGTGTAAGACTGCAGATGATAAGTGTGATGGACAGCTGCGGGTACCACGCGTCCTCTTAAAACAAATTCTTATATCCAAGTGATGTTGATAATCAAAAATTTTATTTTTACGGTATTGTTAGTACCGAACTGTTAACACCAACAATTGGAACAATCGAATGTATTGGCATCGGCTTCAAGCAAGAAACGAATGGGATATATTCAATCCATCGGAAATCTTAAAAAAAAAAAAAAAAAAAAAAAAAAATGGTTATAATTCTTATCGAATCCTGTCGGTATTGGCGGGCGCGCGTTGTTTTCGTTCCTCTGCATACTATCGTTTTGGTTTTCAAATAATAATATACATAATAACATTACGGTGCAAGCGGAATATGGACAAACGGGCGTCGAGTATACTGTATAGTATTAAATAGTAAGCAGTAGGCACACGCGACCTCGGTCGTTGATTATTCGCCGTGAAGTCAAAGTCAATGTTGTCGTTGGCCCCTCCTCGTCTCCGGTCTTCCCCCCACCCACCGACCATTTCAACATCACGGCCGGTGGAACCGTTGCTTTTGTTTTGGTCGGAATATTTGTATTTTTCTTTCGTGTGACTGTTTCGTACGTCCGTTTCCACGCGGCGGCATCACATTGGACCACGCCAATCAATCGATGGCGGTGTTATATTGTTATAATATTCATGCGCACCGCAAAGTCGTGTCGGTATTTGTTTTTTACGGTTTCAGTTAGGCCATTCCAGCACTTTTATTGCTTGATTTGGTGGATGGTTTGATCGCCCGGCCTTTTGCTAACCAGCTAACCGTTCAAAATTACTCTTTTAGTTGGCAAGTTTTTCGGTTCGATATAGGGGAGCGAAAATTGAAATCGTGACCGGACCAACGACACTGTTGGATGATAATTACAATTTCAACGATTTGACAACGAAAAAAATAACACCGTGTCATCCCAGTAAAATCGAAATTTCGTTTTATATCCGTTGTCGTGCGTATTGAAAATAAAAAACCGCCCTCTATGAGAGAAACTACATATTTCCCTTTTGATAGAACGACTCCCACGACGGTATATATACTCATTTATTACGCATTCGTTCGAGTTCTGTCCCGCAGCGCCGACCGGCATCGATGCCAATGTTATTATTATTCCGTTCACATTTTGCACCGCAGCTCGCTCGTTTCCGTCGTCGTCGTGTGTGAGTGTGTGTGTGTTCTGTATATATAAATATAATATATAATATATATACGATAATAACTATAATATACGACGCGCGCGCGCCATTTTTTTTACCCGGTGAAATTTATTATTTTCACGTAATACTATTAACCGATTCTCGCCATGGTGTGTCCGTTTTTTCGCCTGTCCGGTTGTCGATGGAACGACACGCGACGCTAGTCTGCGACATCCGGTTTTCCGATAATAATACATTGGTGTGTATCGTATATTACGAAGATATCAAATTCCAACGGATGCGAATCGGAGCCAATAGACTATATGTGATTACGTGATATTATTTTACACCCATGATATTATTATGAAACAAACCACGGTGTAGTCGTTGACGAGTTTTCCCGCGATGTTTTTCCACTTGTTCGCGGGTTTTACAGGGTTTTATGTGATACTATTATTTTTATCGTCGTACGATTTTCATTTATTATTATAGTACGAATGTTTGACGTTCGTGATTTTCACTTTTGATTTGGTTTTAAACGGTGCGTGATGACGACTAAAGATTTGTCGATAAACGAACAGCCGAGTGTGTTTAAACAATGTTTATTAATCGAATCGGGAATTCATAAAGTATTTAAATAAATTTGACTTCTCTCCGGAGTATATTAGTTACTATCTTCCTAATTAATATGTTTGTACTGTTCACTTATAAGGTATAACTCGCACGTCTGTCATGGTTATTCAAGAACACGTTTTATATTTACACATCCAGTTATAAAATTGCGTGTTTCATCAGAATCGAATGGAATCAGATTACTGTAACTTAAAAGTATATAAAGTATAACTATTATATTATTCAACAATAAAACCTATGTGTTTAACCTGTATTTATATAAATTATGAGTAATTAATAGATAGGTACCTACGTTTTTAAATATATCTCCCTATGGCTGGTAATATTATTATTAGCGTAAGCTATTATTGCCACCACTGAAATAAAAATAATATCACCACGGCCACTGCGGTATTTTCATCGCTGAAAAATGAGTATTGTGCATATTTTTATTTCATTAATCAATAAGTCTATAACCAAATACTATTGTATAATAAAAACTAAAAACTTCTGTTTTGTTTTGCCTTAAAATAATTGCTTTAGCCCCTCCCCCTTAATACATTACCGATGATAATTTATTGTCAGTATTACTTTCTAATCACCTTCTAAAAAATATAATTATTTTTGAGGGGATTTTTTCTGAGTAATGCCGTGGGAGATTTTTATTCCGCTATCATTTTTCGCACGTAAGTTTTATCAGTTTGACAGTGTATGAGAAAAAAATGATAACAGCATTGTAGTACAACTCTATGATTTGGATGCTGGGTGTGGGAAGTGTTCTAATTGTAATCAGATATTACGAAAATGTTAGATTCAAATAACATGAAGAGCAAAATACTTCATTTCGATCTCGCACTCGATTCATGTATTATAGGTGTTTAGCGACGGTAAGGTACTATAAGTATGAGTATGTGAATCCGCCATTTTAGTTGCAATATATTACATGCGTAGACTGTATGAAATCTTTTGCGACCAAAATGGCAGATGCTTATACTACTAAAGTGCTCTAGCGACGGCGATAGTGGTTCGGTGCACGCAAAACTAGTGCTGATACTCGGCGAAAAAATATGTGAAATAGGAGACTCGAAAATGACTCCGGTAAGCCGATTCGCCTATTGCTTCGTTTTGTAAATTTTTCCAATAACGTTTCAACTAAAATCGCGATGACGGTCTGAGAAAAAAAATAACGGTCATCCAGATCCAATTGCACGCGTACATTACGCTAAATCAGTACTTATAATACGTGTTCATCGTGTACGTGTGCTCGTCATCGGATATTTTTATTGTACCAAATATAATATTATTCGCCCTTTTGGCTTTCGGAAACGGCGTTTAAAATATGTTTAATAAAATAACGATTACCATTCATAACGACATTCTGCCCGTGAAGATGTTATCGTTACTGCCGTACACGCTTATTATTATTATTATTATATGTGCACATCGGAAACGTATTCACATTCCTCTTCTTCGCCAAGGATATAGTTCGGACACCTTCAATAATACGCCACTTCCGTTTTGCGGAATAACTTTTTTTTCTTTCGCATAATATTATCATAGTATTATTATTTTGGAGGTATAATGTTAGTTATATTCCGTTTAATTTGCCATCGCAGTAAAGTCGTCAAACATATTTACGAACGTATATAGTAATAAATGATAAATACATTTTAATTATTTATTTTACATAGGTAACATGTCAATTGTTTACATTATATTATGATCATGATCATCGCCATTACTACTTGAGTATAAAACAAATAGAGAAATAGCCGGTATAGGCAATATTGTAAACTACGCGTATAACGCTGGTATGTGGGTTACTATTTGAAATAAAAATATTATTCCACTATCATCCTGTGGTCTATATTCAAAATTTACTCGTTTTCCAAAAAATTTAAGAAGACGTTACACCCAATTAGTTGTCTCCATCTTGCAAAATATGTAAAATATAGTAAAAACTGTTTTTCGTAGGCTACAGTACTCGCTTATACGAAAAAAGCTCTTATTGTTTAAAAATCTATTATTGTTAGTTGTGTTTTTCAAACTTGAATAACTTTTTTTATAATTCCGATATCGAAAAAATATAAACGGTATTGAAAAGCCAAAGTTCTCCTTTCTATGTGGTGAAAATTTCGTTTCTTAGTGACTGTAGCCTACTTGGTTCTTCCACGCGCAATACAGTTTGCTATGTTTTACATTTGTAATACTATAACAACACATGCGGGTATGAGTGTTAATAATATTATTTAGGTAAACGATTTTACTAGTTATTAATAACCACATGTAACCACACATTAAAGTATTTGAATGTTTTCAATTAGGTATTTGGTTTATTTTGGTATAATGTGTTTACCATGCATGGTGATAATATAGTGGTATTAACACATTATTATGTCGATGGTGGACTAGTCCATAACCAGCTGGTTATAACGATTTATTTGTTGATTCATTTGTCACCGCCGCTGAGCAGACTTTGGGAGAGGTTATATTTAAAAAAAAAATATTCCTGCGTTCTAGTTCGAATGTTGTAGTATTGTCATTTGTCGGGGCAGACGATAATATTACAGATGAATTTTTTTTGTAAACAATACCTGTGGCTACCTTCATATTTTCCATGTGTATTAAACATTTAAAGTTAAAATGTTGGCAAAAATCATGAAAAGTTTTAAATTGTTTAAAAAGTATCAAATATTCAACTTTTATAGCTAAGACTTGAAAATTTAAAGCAAGGTTTCTTGTTAGTATTTCATACTGTACCCAAAAAGTCTAAAAAAAAAAAATACATAGTAAAATATCTTTTGGATAGATAGTTTAAGTTCAAATTTGGATGATATTATAGATACTTAAACGAAGAACTACGATTTTATTTTTTTTGTTGTGATTTAAAAATATTATTCGTGGGTACTCCAAACATTTTAATTATATTATAATATTTTATACACATCACAAGTTTTTCAAATGCCGTTTTTTCATTACACAATGAGTTTATATTCATTGAATTCAAGTTGAACACATCTAAGCTACAATGACCGCTCTAGACACCTCCCGTTTAGCCTAGCGGTAGGTACCCAATTGCCCTATTTTTTAAACTTATTTATATGTTTTATAAATCATTCATTAATCAAGTTCATTTTAATGTATATATTGGCGTAGATTACCAAAATTAATATTTAGATGTGGCTCAAATTTTCATATTTCGGCACGGATTAATTACGCATTTAAATGTGCCTATTGGTCTAGTTTCAAATAGTGAAATTGGCGCAAAATACCATCCATCGATAATAATGTATATAGTGTATAGCTGTCGTTCTATGCGCGTTTAGCTTAGCCAGTATCTACTTATTTTAAGATAATTAAGTATATTTGTTTTCCCTTTAGGTGAGTCACCTTAACGACGCTGTGTTGTTTTCATATTTAATTTATTGTTTATAATATAAGCATCCAGGCAGGAATGTATGTATATTTTTATTTTAAAAATGATTTTTGAAAATCAATAATAAATAATAAAATGAATACTTATTTGTTTATTATTTGTCATTTGTGTATTTTAACACGGCTGTATTGTGAATTACTGGCGTATGCAATTACATACTCACTAATGCAGAAACCATAAAAATGTATACAATTTAAGAACAATTCTTAGTCTTGGATTTCTCGCAGTGTAAATATTTTTCGTGCAGTGTTTTATGAACATTTAAATACTGTTTTATTCTCTTTAAATTACGGCCGTTAAAGCAGTTTGGTATTTACTATCTTATCTTATTTTCGGATGTACCATTATTGTACATATGTTTCATATTTGCTCACACGCAGGGTTGGTCCAAGGACTGACCGACGACGAAGTGTACTAGGTCAACCGCTCGTGGAAACAATGAATGAGCTGGTATATTAATCGATGTCGTAATTTGGGATTAGGTCGAAGTTTATCTTTCAAGTATTTTTCTTACACGTCTCACCTTGAATGAGGCGAGAAAAAAATAAATATATTCCCGCTACTCGCTAAACGCAGACCGCACAATAATTACGGCGTAGACTTTGGTCGTTTGAATGAGTGCTCGCCGCGGCCAACCTCTGTTAAAATACAAAAATACGTGCCGTCATTTTTTTGACACCAAAATCGATGAGAAACTCCACTTGGTTAACGACAAATTTATTACATATTTATTTATGGCACCTATTGTGTATTTGTGTGTAGTACATATTATAATATTATATGTGGCAAGCATCTGAGGTGGCGTTGGTTGACAAAAACACGCTATGCTGTTATTTATATAATATTATACCGTCTGAATATCGGTGAAATATTATTATAGTAAGTATTCTATTATGTAAATGGTGTTATACATTTATAATTATAACGAATACGTTCAAAAGGCTGCTACTCCCTCCCCGTTCAGTTTCTCGACGGTTTTCAAAGGTTGCATAATAATAATAATATTCAATTAGACTGGCGTATATTCGGGAATCCTTTTCGATGCGGTAAAATTAACTCACTCATACAGTATACACATATGAATCATAATATTATATTATGATACGTTTTTTTTCACGTTAAATTATTTTGTAGAGTATTACTCTATCCCCTTTTAAGTTGTGTTTTAGACAGTTACAACATTTGTGTATAACCACGTACATTTCCCCAGCCCTTCCACCGCTATTACGAACTAATTAGGTTTGTTAAAATTGTTACACGTTTATTCGCTGGATTAGAATAATATATTAAACGACTGGTAATATTATTTTTTGTTTCAATAATTAACACCCATAAATGTTTTACTTAATTAAATAGGTGCAAAACATATTATAAACTGGTCGAATTAATATTGATAAAATATAAATCATAATAATAATTAATAAATAATAAATGTAGTTTATATTTTGTAGAATTATTTTGTTCTTATAGAAATGTGTACATTATAATTTATTCACTTGTACCGCATATCTATATGGCTATATAACTACTGTATACTGCACAACTAAGCAATCAGCATATAAATCCGTTGTGTACAGACATTTTATAAACAACCTTTGTGCTAAAGACACTCGGATTACCAAGTTTTAAAATGTGATTATTTTAGGGATAATTGCTGCGGCTCAATCGCTATAATATGTGGCCCTAAAGGTACAATTAGTGTTGGAGTGTACACATATATCGACCTATTGTCGCCATCAAATAAAAAGCGATCAATATCATAATTTTTGTTTTTTTTTCACTTGTTGTACGTTGAGAACTTTGTTGTGGTTTAAACCTACAAAAATTAACTATGTAAAATGATAAATAATTATCAAATAATAGGTACCTACGCAAAATACAAATAAAAAAAAAAATCATAAGAATTTTCACTTAATCACTTTTTGCAGGACGGCGACGATATACATTATACAGTTTGTTGTGTTTTATTATCACTTGAGTAGGTGGCTATAAAAAAATACGTCCATACTCATTTCGTATGTTGTGGTTTCCTATAATTCATTTTTACAAGAAATTCTAGATGGCATCTTTTAATCCTTTGTGTTGGTAGTTTGTTATTCGTCTGCGTATTCTTCACTTTTACTAAAATATGATAAATAAGTTAAAATAACCAAATATTTTGACGAATTGAAGGTTTTTCATTTGTAATTTTTCCTTGGGGCCAGCAAACCCGCTGTTATATTCACACAATAATTAGACCTATTAATGAAGTTAGGTATTTATTACAAAATTAATGCATGTATGTACCTATTAGGAGGTGTCGCATTCAATTTGTTAGCTTTTAAAAACTACTACTGTCACATTTTTTCCCAAATTTTACATGCAATCAAACACTTTGGTATTGAGATTAGTCTCAATAAACCATCTAACACGATACGTTTTATGAAATAGTGCCAAGGATGTTTGAGTAGCCGTTATACACGATTTGTATTTAACGTCAAAATTTTGTATTCCTTATCGGTCTATACCATACTAATCTTTTGTTGAACTTTGATTTTATTTGAAATTACTCATCTGCAGTCTTTGTAATAAATAATAATACACGTGTTGTACTTATGTACATTCATACATTTTCCGTAGTTATTGAAATACATACGTAATATGAAAATGGCAATGACTTACTTTCTTTTTTACCTTTTCTTCTGCTAGTGGACATTAAACAATTTACATTTATACAATAGCATTCCTCATTATAAAATAATAATTATTATTTATTCAATAATAATATAATTAATATTCTGCAAATGTGAAAATTATAATTTTTATCATGCTTATCAGAATAGATAGTATGGGTTTTTAAAATTATCCGCTGTAAAGCCATGAAACACATTATATACGAAATATGTATTTTAACGATTAAAGAAATTGTAAAAATACATTTGAAATAGATAAAAAAAAATATAAATACTTTTAATTATTTTTACTGCTAAAATATATTATAATGTTGTGAGGATTCGTATGGAAAATATATTTTGGGCACTATTATTAAACGAGATTAATATTATAGTCGGAATACGACGTAATGTGATTTTTTCGTATACCAACATTCATAATAATGTAACCTCGTTTTTCTTTTCATAGCCGGTGAAATCGGGCCAAGAAAACAAAGCGGCCAAGCTGCGGTTCGAGACTACAAAACGCGAGTCTCCGTTGGACCTGTCGGTGAAGACCGTGTGTCGGTCGGCCGACTCGACCGACGACCGGTTGAATCCATTCGGGCACGACATACCCAAAGTGAACTTCAAGCCGGATTTCAACAGGTCTCTACCGGTGACGGCCACGGTGACACCCCCGCAAACCGCAGTTGTCGTCGTCGGTGGCCAGCAGCACCAACAGCATAACAACGCTGCAACCGCCGCCTACAACCACCACCAACATCAGTTCGCTGCTCAGATATCGCTTTCCCTTCCGCTGCCAACGCCGCTACCACCGCCGGCGCCGACCGTGGTCGTGGTGCAGTCTTCGCCGCAGCAACCGTTACCACCAGTGGCAGCCGCCCCGACGACTCCACTACCGCCGATAGTGCGCTCACACCACCACCCCCACAACAACAGCCATCAATTGCCACCGCTGTCGTCGGCTGACGAAGCTTGGCGGGCGGCCATCGACAGGCAGATCGAACAGAAATTCAACTCGTACACTTCGTCCAAGAAACATCATCCCCATCCGCTGCACCAGTATCAACAGCACCCGCAACACCAGCACCTGCACCATCCAATTCCGCCGACCGCGATGCAGCAGCAGCAGCCTCCACTGCCGCCGCCGCCACCACCACAACAAGGTCCCGCGCAGGCTGACAAACGCGTGTTGGAGATACTCAAGCAGAACATCGAGGCGCGCGACCAAAGCAGCCGGCCGCAGATCGCCGAGGCGCCGTCCACGCCCGCTATGGTGTTTTCGACGCCCATCCGGAAGGAACCTTCGACCACGCCACTCAAAAAAACCGACTATTACATGGCCGAGCGCACGGCCGTCACGCCGTTCCCCAAGAAGATCGACTACTACATGGACAGGGCGTACTGCAACTCTCCGAGGATCCGGACCAAAGCCGAAAGGAAACAGGTACGCATCTGTCGATCTTGTTCGGTATATTGTCTTACCTCTTACTTTTTTTCGTCCGTTCAACTTTCGTTTTGTTATACGTACCTGCGATCTAGCACAAAAAATGTAATTTATGAAATTTAATATTGAAAACAACGTGTAACCCGCGTAAATTAATTTAAATCAGATTCGTGCATAATATAACAATTAATGATATATATATATATATATTCGTATAGGAAATATATGAGCTAGCTATTTGAGATATCGAAATTGTATTCTTAATCAATGAAACTGACAACATTTATTTATAAATCTTAAAACTGTTACACATTAATGCGTGTAGCAATATTTATTAATATGTTACGTTATTTTATAATTTGCTAAACAAATGTCACTAGAGTTTAATTTGATCTCACTTCTATCTTATTCGGCTAAATTAATAGTATAATTGGATACTGGGGAAATACTTTAATTGTGTCATTTGGTTAGCCATCATTTAAATTAATTTAGAAAATATCCTTTGGCAAATCATGAATCACACTATATGCAATTGCTTTTTGTGGTATGGTTCATAATCGAATAACGGACTAATTTAATTAAAAGAGTTTTATCGATAAACTGTTGAATATAAAGATTGATATATCGAAAAATCTCGTAATCTGACTTCTATTTATTGAAGTCCAAATGAAATGAAAATTTTTATGAGTCTCGAGAAATTGACATTATATTCGTGATAACAAAAAATGGTTAGATGCCAACATTCATTATATGACTGCTTCTATCTACTATTACCATTACGCGTACTGTAATAGTATAGTAGTATCAACGTTGATATATTTATAATAATTAATAAATCATTTTCTGTGTTAAAATTGAATCGCTTCAAAACGTTAATTATAGTTACGACATAGATATTAAGTTCTTGATTGATCAAAAACAACATTAAATACTTAAATTTTGTATCGCGACAGTTCCATTTTACAATCAACTTTTATATTTTCTGTTTTATTTTTTTTTTACGACAGGTAATCGTCATATGCATGTTCAATTACATATTATCGTATTTTATGTGGTTTTTTATTTATATTTTTCGTCTTTAGATATCTGCAGAAGGATCTTCTAGCGGCACGAGGATGAGCAGTCCAATGGCTGCTGCAACGGCCATATCACCTCACCCATTTCTGCCATCCAATAACAGCGCACCTCAAGCAAAACAAGAACCAACTCCGCTCACACAAACTGAGGCGGTAATAGATCTCAAGCTCGATATCAAGTAAGGTTCTACATAAATACATATTTAAGCACATTATTTGCGACGTCTATAATTTTGTGTTTGATTTGTGACGTCGTTGATCATATTTCGAGTACTTCCAAAGTATATTTATAATGTACAAGCGTTTAATTATTGAAACTTTTACACAATTAATAATTAGTATTTAAATTATATTTGTTAACTCACGTTTAAAATTTTTATCGTAGACGAGAACCGTTGCTCATCAAAGAACCAGATCTGAGTTTGTTAACCAAGGAAGAACCCGAGAAAGATGAGGATGACGAGGACTTCTGGACGAACACGTGCAATTCGTTTGTGGTGCAGTTAGCCGAAACCCAAGAAAAGAAAAAAGTCAAAACGCCAGTCAAAAGAAAATTGGCGAAAGAATTGCAACCACAAACCCCCAAGAGAAAGTACACAAAACGAATAAAAATCGAACCCATTACCGAAACCGATAAAGACAATAAATCATCAGATGTTCGAAGCACGTCAAAATCAGCTGAAGAAGTGAAATCGGAAAAGTCTCCTCTCACGGGAAATGTTATTTGTGAAGAAACTTTACAGAAAGACGCAGAACCTTTGGATATGGACAAAGAAAATAAAACAAAGTTGGAGAACCCAGAAAAGACTGTGAACGAAACTAAAGACAAAGAAGACAACGAAGAAAAATCAGCTAAAGGAAAACCCAAAAGAAAACGACTCCTAAAGCCATTGATTGCCAAAGTCAAGAAAATAAAAAAGGAACATAAAAAGGAGCTAAAAATGAAAGAGCTGAAAAAAGAAACAAAAAAGGAGGAAAAAAGAGAGCTGAAAAAGGCAGAAAAGAAAGACAAGGACGCAGTTAAGAAAGAACTTCCAAAATTGGAAAAGAAAGAGCTGGCAGCGGTAGCAAAAGAAGAAAAGAAAGGACTGAAAAAAGAAGAAAAACGTGATCTCAAGAAGGATCAACAACAACTGGACCATGGAAACAAAAAAGAATTCAACAAGAAGGAGAGTAAAAAAACTGAAGCTGCTCGCAAAAAAGTTGTAGTGGAAAAGGAAAACCTGACAAAAAACACGGAAAACACGTCGAGGAGATCTGCCGCCGCCGCCGCGGCAGCAGCTATCGAAGTAGCCGGCAAGTTTAATCCCAGGCAGTCGCTGAGGCGCAAGAATTCGCTGAAAGACTACACGTTTGCTTTTGACGAGTTATTGGACGACGCGTTTGCACATTTTGAGACCGTTAAGATTCCAGTGAAAAGAAGGCGGAAGTGCGCGTCTCCATCGCCAACCCCTGCTCCGACAGTGGTTGCTGCCACGGTAGGTGCCACACAGGTCATCGCTGTTGTCAAGAAGGCTAAAGAGAAAGACAACGAAACGATCCGAATGCGATTGAGGTCTCGGAACAGACCACTACAGGCTAAGCAGGAACCGCAACAGGCTTCCTCCAAGAAGAAGTCCAATGTAAAAAACAAAATCATTCCAAAGAGGCGGCGAAAAAAGTCGCTCGGCGAGAAGTCCGCACATGCCGCCACTGTTAATTCGACCACGGAGGACTGGAAGGATGAACTATACAAGTTCAAGAGGTCGTTGCGCCTTCCGTCCAAACTCATATCGGTAGTGTCACCACCGACCGCCGGAGCCGTAGCCGCCGACCAGGTGTCGTTGACCTCCATCATGAACATTCCACCGCATTCAAAGCCGGTCAAGGAGTCCAAAGCGGCCAAGTTGGCGGCCTGCCAGTCGTTACAAGCTGCCGGACTTTCTGGTGCAATAACTGGCAAGAACAAGCCGAAACGGTTGGGTGGCCATATGTTCGGGCGCCGGGACGTTATGTTTAAGGGTCGGCGTCTTATGAAACGTGAGAAGATAGTGTCCGCAGAGAAGTTGATGCAGCGGAACTTGCGGAAGAGACGTCAGCGTGAGGACGAGGTGATGAAAAAGGGGTGTGCCGATGAAGAGGTCACCGCATCTCACCTTGACGACGAAGATGATGATGAGGAAGAGGAGGAGGAGGAGGTGCACGCCGGTGTTGAAAAAAGCGATAGTGGTGCTGGTGGTAGTGGTGTAAAACCACCGGCACGCGTGCTATTCAAACGGAAGTTGATGCGTAAAAAGTTTCGGTCGGGGTTCGACTACATCAAGAAAAAGAAGAAGAAGGAACCAATATCGGACAAGAAACCCGCTACTGTGGTGACCTCCGCTGCCGCCGCATCCATCTCCGTTCCACCAAGCGCGCCACGTTACGTGTCCGAAATCCACGCCGAGATCAAAGGGTGGATAGTCAACAAGGGACACGGCGAGACAGTACTCCACCGAGCCGCCAGACTAGGTGTCAATGTGAGTTATTTTCAATTTGTTCATTATCATAGGCTATATTAAAGGGGGGGGCAATATGGGAATTTTTAAATTGTATTCGATTTCGGAAATTATGCAACGCTCGCGTATATACTTTCTAAAAGATTTTTTTTTAAATTTCTCATATTTTCCCAAATTATTTTTGATTTTGTACATTTATCCTAGGGTCTGGAGAAATGTTCGAAATTAAAAAGATACATATTTTTGTTGGTAGAAAACCAGTGAAGCACATATTCAATCTCGTGGCACACTAATTATTAGCAACCAAATAATTTTGTGACACCCGCTCCTCACCCCTAAAAACAGGCGACTGCACACCGTTTTTTCGCAATAAAATTGTTCGGCTCGTTTATAACGTGCCCCGCTCTCTGTACCTATTCGCCCCTCCTCTCATTAAATTTGTTGTCCACATCCGAAATATTATTGTTATGGCATACGTGTCCGGCTGGGCGCAGATAGGAGTTATTATCTAGCGCGTTCCGCGTTTAATGTTTAAAGTAGTTTTGGAATGTGTGTGTGTGTGTGTTATCGTTTTGAGCGCTGGGCTTACTGGTGGGTGGGTGTGAGAGGAAGAGGTCGATTTCAAATTATTGTACTGCGCATCGGTCGGTCGAGATATGCGTCGCTTGTGGAGACCCGCCGAATATAGCGGAAAAATAAGGATAATCATGCTATAATAATAATATATTATAATATGATACGCGAATATAAATACAACGGGGTAGGTATAGTGTGTGTATTCGTTCGTAAAATATAACATAACGCGATGATGATATTATTCTAACAACAACAACAACAATAATAATAATATTATGCACTCGGTCGGAACACTACCGTTGTATATTGGTCTTGTTATATCGTTATTATTATGTTTATACATATTGTATTATTGTACGTGATTTATGTCCGATTTGCAGGTTCGCAATATCGGTGGGAAATGGGTGGGGGGAGGGGGGAGAGAATCGAAACGAATCGATCACGTCGTCGGCCGCAACAACGATGATTTATCGCCCAACAATTCCCTCGTCCCGTCCAGCGCAGCTTAATATGTTTGCGTGATTTTCTTTTCATTTTTCTGTAGCGAACGGGTCGCACTGCTGTAGATGTACCGCAAGTCTATAACAATAATATATATATATTATACAGGTATGGCGGTTTACCGTTCGAAATATCGTAGCGTTGGCCGTTGACGGTGCTATAATATTATATACAAGTATAGTGCACTACATTTCCGATAAAGTTTTTGCGTTCCATTGCCGATTTTTGTTTTCACATCTGTAGGAACTCGTGAATAGTGAAAACACAGACCGCTTGTCCGTGAGATCTATACGTTCCAATATTAGAAAGTAGTAATGCCGGTATAAACAAAAATTGTACCTACCTAGTTATTTTTAACATAGGTTTTTACATTACGTAGGTTGTGTTGTACGAAGTGTCTATAACTATTGTATTTGCTACCACGCACAAGACTTCATGGTCCTTACTTAAATACTATAAGTTAAAATCAGGAAGATGAGGACTTAACCTTACATACCTTGATAAGTTGTTATCTTAAAATCTTACCCTAAAATAATTTAATATTTCTTCAATTACACATCAAAGTTCAAAAACTGTCTCAAACTCATCTATAAAATATCAAGTTGATCAGACATGATGTCAATCCTTACAATTTATATTAATATAAATAATATAAGTACAATATACGTTTATATATATAAAATATAATTAACATTAAACATTTTAAATAGATATCCGACCATAGTTTACAAAATAAATCGAGATTTGTATGACTTTTTATATAAATATATCTACTCGCAATTGATAAAATAATAGATTTCAAAATATATGATTATTTTAATTTATTGAATATCGTTTCGATATAAGTAATAATTACGATATGACGTTATCACAAATTAATCGATTAGATTAGGTTTAATATAACATAGAACAATATTTTTTTCCAACGAGTTTCAATAAAAATGTAAATATTAAAATAATAGGTATAGGTAAACCAAATGTTTTACCCACATTGCACGCATAGTATCAGTACCTACATTGTATTTATCTATTGCTGAAAAGTAAAAAAAAAATGATTTATTATAACTATTTAATTTTCCCACGAGAATTTTGTTTTTCATCTTTATAAATAATTTTATCTCGTACCAAAAAAATTATGGTGATGTTGTTATCACACACATTATTAGTCAGACCTATGTGATGATAGAGGTCTACGCGAGATCAAAATATTATATTATATTGTTATGATATCATTCGTATTGGCGAAACAACGGTTTCCCGATACACTGTTATTGACTGTAGCAACTAAAATACTAATATTATAATATAATATTGCAGCTTGCCGACCGCAATTTTTCGATAACATTGTTTGGAACACGATGCGCTTAATTAAATTGTATTATATTATTACCGTGCACCGCGCAAGTTATTCGCATCATTTACATCGCGTGTAAACATAAAAAAAAAAATAAGTGAGAGAAAAACCGAACGACACTCGACGTAACAGTCTCCGAGGCACGCGCATTCTATTTTATATTATGTATATGTATAGATTGCAGTTGTAGGAGGAGGAGATACCGTTATTATATACGGTTGTAACGCTCTCCACTCCACCGTCCGGGCTCTACGCGTTCGCTAATATAATAATATTATTTATTATTTACTCGTATACCACGCGCTGTGGAATAGCTGCGACGCAATAATATATCTCTCGTAAATAATATAATATAGAGGACGATTCGCCGACCGTTCTCACCCCTATTTTATTTCAATAATTTATTTATTCAAATTCTGATTTTTGAAATTTGTAAGTATACCTACTTAAGCATTTTTTTTTAAATACTTGTTGGATATTTTTAAGTGTCCCCCTGTGACGATACCGACTTGTGTTTTTTGCGAATGATAATCATAGCCCCTTTTTTCCTGGAAATTGTGAAACGAATGACTCCTGAAATAATTGTGGTCATATTTTAGTCAAAATTTTAATGAGGATAACATTTGAACTATTTTACTTAGTGTTTACTAATGCGTAAAGAGGTTTGGAAATATGAAGGCTATAATGGGGACTTGAAAATTATAGTACATAAAATATAACATGTATTTTATATTTTTCTAAAACCATTTAAAAACTATTATCATTATTCATTAGTTTATTATAAACCTACGTTTTAATAACTTTAAAATAACAAGTTTAATTTTTTATAAAAAAATTTGAAGTATTTGAAATACTTTAATTCCAAAAATGTTAATGAATTAAATTAGTAAGCACTAAGCACGCTTGGTGAATAACTCTGTACACAGAATGTTTGTATTTTTACTCGATTTTCAATTTCAATTTTTTATAATTTTTTTTTTTATTTAAATTAGTTTATCGTAAAAAAAAAAAATAAAAACTGCCGAGAGACGAAAACCCATATACACATTACACACACACTCTCACGTTTAGCAAAGTTCGATACTTCTACCGATGACGTGTGCATTCACGACCTCGTGATGGTGCAAACCTCTCTCCCACCCCTGCCGCCCACTCGTCCAGAAACGATTTTCGCGCGACACGCTTTTATATAATAACACGACGATTACAACAATAATATTATATATGACGATGCATATACGCGCATCTCGCCTGCGTCTGCCCTTGGGACGAGCTCACCACAGTTTTTCCGATATAATAATGTTATTATATATTATGTATGACGCGCCGTTTGATTGCGATCGTCAGTGGCGGTGGTGAGCGGCTCACCGTAAAATATCAATACGACCAAAACCGATTGTTGCGCGTATACACATTTATATAACGTTCTGGTGTTATGGTTATGATATCGGATACATCATCACTAAATTAGTCGTAACGATGTGTGTCGACTCGGTGGAATTTTTTTAATTTAGTAAATTGTTGCCCTCATGAGCAAAGTCGTCCTCCAACGTATTCCCGTCGCCGTCATCATTACTAATTACCATACGTACGCTATTATAATATCTCGATCACGGGGAAAACATTACCAAAGATAAACTTTAAACGTGCGTGAATTAAATTTATCTCAACTCGTGGGGGGGGGGGATTTCAGCTTTATAATAGGGCTGCCAAACTTTACCACCACCGGCCGCAGAAGTGACGGTAAAATAGTGGCGTTTTTATATGATGGGATACAAAACAACTTCATTAAAAGCTTTTCCATAAATAGTATAAAGTGCTTCGCTTTACTCGTGAACTTTTTTCATTTTCCATTTTAAAACAGTGGTAGAGATGCTATTTTTTTTGTATATTTATACAACACAACACAAATATTCAAATTTATGTAATTTATAAAAATTAATTATTCCAATACTCAATATACTTGATACAAAATTGACTATTTATTTTATCACACGAATTACTTCAATTTTAGGATATACTATAGCATCAAGCCAGCGTTAAATTAAGGTATTCCTGTATGGTACCACTGGTAAAAATAGAGCAGCCAATGTTTACTCTGCGATACCCCAAATGAGTATACATTTTCAACTATATAGTCTACAACTAGTACGTGCTTATAAAAATTGTGTTTACCTATCTATCTATATGAATTTTATTTTTATTATTTTTCAAGGCGTGTGTCATGTTATTATTACGCATTTGAGTATTGGAAAAACGATCGATCGGCTCTCTTAATATAATACATTAAATTATGCATTGACGCACTAGTTCACACTCGTCACTTGTGGCCGCAAACGCGTGTTGTAGATATACTTCAATATATATTACGTAAATACGTAAAATACATCGCAATCGCGGGCCGCATTATATTACAACTGGGATTGCAGTTATATTGTTATTATTAGGTATAAGTTGTACAACGTTATAGATTTAAGAAATGAGAAAAAAAACTTCAAAATAATCTTGTGCGTGTATGCGGCGTGTGTCTAGAAAGTTTAGAAACTTGTTATATTTACGTACGAACCGCGCGAGATATATATTATATTATATACGTAACAAGCGTTTACGAAACTTTCTAGACACACTGCACGGGAGGTTATAAATGTATGTGTTTATTTGAAATTGTTATTATTATTTTATACTAATCGACCGGATTTTGCTCGGATCCGATTGACGGTGTGCTTTATGACGGCGTGTTTTTATTATTTTGTGTATGTGTTCTGTTTAAAGGATGTTGTGGGTTATTGCATGGAAAAACTCGAGTACGCCCCATCGGTGGCCGACAACGCAGGCTACACGCCTTTGCACGAAGCGTGTTCGCAGGGCCATTATCACATCGCCAAGTTGTTGCTTCTGTTCGGAGCAGATGTCAGCGCCAGCGCTCAAGGAGGCATACGGTCAGTACCTACCTATAATATATTACCTATATGACATTTACAATCATTAATAAAGTATATTTTGTAATCAACGCTATAATACATAATAATATAGTTTTGTTATTAGTATTACTGTATATTAATATGACTAAAGGTATTTACTATTTACTAGTTATGCGCTGCACGCAAAACGAAAAATATTGTAAAATCGATTTAACCCTTTTGGGACTGCCTCAGTATGATAGACGCCAACTAACCTTCCACCCCTGTCCAATCAAATATTTCACAAAACAAATTCTTTAATTTAACTATAAATAATATAAACACTCAAAAATTTTCATTATTTTAAAATCATTTATCGACAAGTCAAAAAAATGTATTAATTAACATTTAGCACCTATTCACTGTTATATACTACAATATACAGTATATTTCATGACCTATATAATTACTTATACTTTATTAATTTTAACTTTTATTGCAATTGTTGTTCAATTGCTTTTGTTAAAAATGCAAACTTAAACTTTTAATTCATTAGTTCGGTTTTATCGATTATTTAAATAATTGTAGTTATAATATGCCTAATATTATGTATAATATGCATACTGCGTATGGTGAAACTGTCGGGGTGGTGCGTATGCGCAAGATTTTGCTCTCTCCTCCCCTTCTGTTTAAGGTTAGGGTTAAGACTCAAAATGTGTCAATTATTTCTAAACTTATCATTTTCTTTTTCAGGCCGTTACACGAAGCTGTAGAAAACGGCGACGTGCACCTGGTGCGTCTGTTACTCAGTTATGGAGCCGACCCGCATTTGGCCACGTACTCGGGACAGTCACCACTGTCTTTGGCCACAGACATGCAGACCAGAATGCTACTAGAACATCATGTCAACGATGTTCAAGGCTACGGCAGCGCGTCCGTGTGGAATTTCGATGACTCCACACTGACCCGTAAGTATTATTTAGTATATAACGTCCTGATCTAACTACGGTTGGACAATCTATATTATATACATCTAACTACTTTATAGCTTTGGCCCATATCCCGTATCAATGTAAATAGGCAAATCTGCAGCTGAACAATATTATACATAAATTATTATTATTATTTTATATATTGAGTTTTCGCGTTTGGATTGCCATTTCACACATTAGATAATTATATTATATTATGTATATATGATATGTTTTATAATATACGAGTATGTATAATTCGGTTTTAAATTAAATACAGGCTGTATAAATGTATAATGTATTTAATATAGTGGCGTAGACTCAAATGTGAACGAAAACAAAAAAAATCTTATTTGTGTAAGAAAATAATTTCCTGATCAATTATCGATAGATCTTCAAAATGTATAAGGTGCCACACCAATCTGATTTATTTATATCACGCGTATAGAACTTAGCAACATTAGTAACGTTCACAAAAATTTGTCGTTAATTATTTTATCTCAAAAAATGCTTTCCAACTATATATTTATGATAGAACTACGAAATACTTTTATTGTTATGACGTTTCACGTGCTAAAGACGTATATCATGAACTTTATATGTGTGTATGTGTGTGGGACGTTCTCTGTCTTCTAAGACAGGGAGGTTAATTAGCAACGGTTGCTTCAATTTCTACATTTACGCAGATATTGAACCTCCATTTAACACTTTTCACACTAGGTATATAGATACTTGTCAGAGTTTTAAATATTTTAAATTCGATTCCTCTAAAGTTCTACACTGAGCATGTGTTCCGTTAATTAAAAGTTGTTCTCCGGGCGTCGTAGACAAATCAGCCGATAAAAACAAAAACTATGTTCAAACAGTATTTCAAATATTTACATTTTTATATAAAAAAAATATTGTTGGTCTTATACTATTTTAATTATCTTCATTTTGAATTTCATATTGTGGAGGATAATTTTCTAGAAATTTTGATTTCTAATTATTGAACAGTTAATATAATATAAATGGATTGTGCGGGGATGGCATATTATCCTATCTGCTCCACTACTCCGCTCATCTAACTTAAAGGAACGGTTTCAATATTACATGTATATTACTTATTTATACAGCTCACAACGTTTTCAGAGAATTATACTGCTTCCGGTGTATTATGAAATTAAATTAATGGCAGCTTTTTAAAAATAAAACCTTTTTTTTTTTTTTTTTTTTTATACAAGAAATTTACAACCTGTTCTTCAGTAGAACAATAAGCAAATAACCACTATTGCATAGGGTATTTACATATGAATTTTTTGATGGAAGAAACCACCCATTGGTGATACTACCTATTTTGTGTTCTTAAGTTTTAAGTTAAGCTGATTTTAATTATTAGACAGAAGGTCTCGACACCATCTTCGCTTAAGCCGTCTAGGTGGATTACCTGGAATGGACAAGGTAGATAATTTTTTAATTAGAGGATTAGGATTAGAAAAATAAAACCTAAACAAGTAATATGATAAAGAAAAAAATGTATAGTAAAACAGTTTAAATTTGTTTCATTTGTGTTTTTTTGTAATGTAGTGCTCTTTGAATACTTAGAATTATAAAGGCAATCGGGTTTTCTTCAAGTTGATTGAGTATAATTATATGTTTATAACTTATAAAATATTATTATAGTGTCTAATATCCATGTATACCTATATCGGTGTTCTGACTATTGGCAAATCCTCATCAGGACGAGGAAAGAAAAACGTTGGGACAACGTCTGTTGGGAGGTATTTTCCAGTAGATTTACCTGAAGTCTTACTCTTTATTTTTGAAAGTACCCCGAACACCGCAATCCGCATGTTTTGTCTCAGTCTTGCAACGGAGCAAATTTGCGTTCAGCAAAAATAATTTTGTGTTTTTAATATTAGATTATAAGTTCAAAATTGACAAATTATCAACCTTGTAGGTATACTAGGATATTAATAGGTAGAGCACCGTTATACCTATGTAAATTATTACGATATCAATATAATACGCCCGTAACTCACTTTAAAGTTAAAATATCAACAGCTAATGTTCGTACGAATATAGGTGCCCTAGATAATAATCTTACTTTTAGGTTTACCCTTTAGGCTTTAACCGTATATACCCTAACCGTGGTTACCTATAGCGTTTATCTAATCGAGTGCCATGTGACTTTCGTCTTATAGGTGAACCCGAAGACGTAGATCGGCTGCTGTGGAGTCTGCCGCCTGTCCCATCACCAGCGCCGACTGACGACGGCCAGTCGTTCGAGTTCGAGTTCGCCGACCAATCGCTGCCGGACGTTTACAAGTTGCCCTCCGACGGGGGTGCTGCTGACGACCGCAAGGCAAACGGCGTCGACGACGACGATTGGGTGCTGTTCGCGGACGTGTCGACGGCGCTGTCCGTGAAGACTGCCGAAGCGCTCGCCAAACTGTTGGACGACGAGAACGCTGTGACGGCCGTGCCGGCGGATCGGTTCAACGAGCGCGCTGTGCTCCGGAAGTCGTTGGGCCGACAACCAGTCGCGGTGCCGGCCACCGCAGCGGCCAACAAATCCAGTGCCGCCGCCGAACGTCTGCCCAAAGACAAAGACGATGACTCTGCAGCCACGAAAGAAGCCTCTTCCTCCACGTCGGCCACATCAGCCTCCACCTCCATATCCACTTCCTCCACGACCACAATCTCCACCACCGCCGCCGCCGCCGCTACTACTACTACCGCAGTTACTACCTCCGCCGTCTCCTCCTCCTCTTCATCTGCATCCGGCGGTGAACAAATACTCTTGGTCCGTTACGACCGCAAGCTCAAACAGCTGTTGGGCGTGGACGTGTATACAGTGAGTTGACGTCGTCATTGTCGTCGTCATCATCATCATCATCATCAGTAGGCGGTCGTGCGCACACAGGACGAGTGACGAGTTACCGTGTTATGTTGTTGTTTTTATTATTATTATTATTATTTTTTTTTTTACTACTAAGTTTAGGAATTGCCATTTGACATATTTTTCAACTTTATGTTTAAGCAACATTTCTTTTTGTACTTAAATAAGTTACCCAAATGTTTTTTTTATTTCTTATGACCCATTTTGAACAAGTTACTAAAGGTTGACAATTTATATTTTGGTTGGTTAGTTTTTAAAATTGGACACATTAACCGAACCATTGGAAGTGTTTAGTATTATTTTAAAAATTTTCATTATGTTATTTTACATGATTTTGGTATACCTCTTTGTTAATGTTCACATTAAGTTTTTAATTAATGTTTAATATTATTATGTATAAAAATATTATATTTACTTTTTTTTTTAACAACTGTTTTGTTTGGTATTTTTTTTTTTTTTCATGTGCTAATATGTATATTATGTGCAATTTTATTATTCAATTATTTTATTATTACTATGATTTACTATCATTATTATTTTATTATATCTTTTTAAGCAATTTAAATTAATTTAAAATGCGACATATTCGCTTTTGATATTACAATTCTTAGCTCATTTTGTTTCTAATGTATACAATTTAATAAAACATATATTTATCGTATTAAACATTCTTTTTTTGGTGTATTGTGATGTTTTTTAGATAGGTGTTCTATACTTTATTTTGGTGTGTTTAATTATCTACAAAACAAAATTATGCCTAAAATAGTTAAATATAATAAACATAAAATGTTTGTGCGTGTGTTTATACACAATTATAAATATTCAATTTTGTATGTAATTTAAAAAAAAAAACAAAATCTCTATGTATAATTTTCTAAATCATATATTCATGTTTATAGTTATTATTAAGTAATTTTAATTATATATAAATTAATTAAAGAACAGCAGTTGTACATAGTTTATAAATAAAAAAATTTTCTGTTTCTAATTGTTGTATTTCTGTATTAATCGATTGTATTATGGGTTTTATGTTTATTCTTGTAGACTATAGTGTAGGTAATAGGTATAGTAGTCCAAACATTTGACGTCACTCTTTTTCTCTAATTTTGACTTATTTTGAACTGGTAATTTGTTTTTAAATATTATGTTTCACATCTGTGTGCAATGCTGCCGTGCTAACTGCTAAGCAAAAACAGGATAACTCCATTTTTCGAACAATTATATTTTTGTTTCTATAGGTAGGTAAGTTAAGTGAATAGGGAATACGCGATTTGTTATGTAAAAATTGCGTCTTTCCTATAAAAAGTCATCTTAAAATGCAATTTAAAATAAGAAAATGTGCGGTAAGTCCAATAATAGTTAATCCAATTACTAAGCAAAAACTCGGTATATCACATAAAAAATAATGGAGTTACCGTGGTTTTGGTTTATATAATGGTTCATACTCAATATACCTACGTTGGAGAAAAAGGGTATTGAAGTGATATACTAACGAATAACGATCTAAGCTAAAACAAGGTATGTCGAAAAAAGACTAAGCGATAATCCGGAACTGCATTATTATGAAATTATCAATATTTCGCTTAGTACTACGATATTTATTTTAGGATAAGTCCATTTTCTTCTTAAAAACTTAAAAAAAGTCGGAATTAAAAGTGTTCAACAAATTCCAGGTATAATATTAGGAATATCAGCACAAGTTTGATCAATTTTTTGAATAAGCGCTTTTTTAAGGCTTGATTTACTGTTAAAAACGCTATTTGCTGTTTCTCAATAATAATGTTGACTGGAGTTTTCCTATTTGGCAGAATATGTATGACAAGACCGGGAAAAATTCTTTGAATCAGACCGATTCGAATTGTGTTTAAACTAATCACTTGGTTTGAATTTACATAATTAAATTTCTGAACTTCTAAATGAACAAATTATACAATGATATATGCAAGTTCATCAAAAATAATTATAAATTAAGACACTAAACTTTATAAAAGAAATAGAAATTGAAAATTTATTGTAAACGATTAATCATTAATTGTAGTAACTAATATAATGTCAAATGTCAGGCAATGGCCATCGCTGCCGAGGCTTATTTCTAATAAAAAAAAAAAATTCCAAAAATACCGATAATTTATCTGTCTAATTTTATTATAACATTTGATTATATATTATAATAATTAATAGCCTGCAATAGGCACAAAGCAGTGCCAAAAATACCAATTCGTAGTTTCTCCGTTCTCAATATTGCTCTACCTTGCCCCGCCGGACCCTCTCCACTGGGAGTGACGTCTGCACAGGCAACGTTTAGGGGTCATTTACCCAACAAAAAAAAGCATCAATCAGATGAGGAGCGGGCATGACTGATATTTATAAGGCGATATGGTTTTGCTTATGAACATACGTATGGAGACTTTCCTTGCACCAGCTTATGCATGCAATACAACTATATGAATACCTACGTAAGGTCAAGATACAGTAAGTACAATTAATAATTTATAATATGATAATATAATTACAAATATAGGTAATTTATGAAGGGATTAGGTATCATACAATATTATATTTTTTTTTTAACAATTAATGATTGATGTAGAAAAAGAGCCTTTTATTTACATTATTGCATAACCATAATGATAAAAAAAGCTGGTAGTTTGGAGATCGGGAGACTGGTCAGCCAAGGATATTTTATTATTATTATTAATACGGAGGCCGGTAAGTTGAATTATATTACTATTGTACATAGTATAATATACTTTAGAAGTTTCAAGTACCCAAATAATATTTTTAAAATATAACACAAAAGTTTTATGACAAAACTAAAATTGTTCTTCTTCGTTTAAATATCTAATTTCGTTTAAATTTGAACATAAAATAACCAGTGTTGAGACTTATCTAGATAAATTTATCTAGATAATTATCTAGATAAACAATTACTCATCTATTATCTTATCTAGATTACTATTTTGCCATTTATCTATTGGTTATCTAAGATGACATATTTTCTTATCTAGATAAATTTATCTAGATAAATTTATTTAAATCGTATACATTTTTCATGAATAATATTAATTTTTTTACTAAAATTTTCTATCAAAGCCGAGGACAGAACATTATCCAACAGTACATATTATATTCATAATGAGTTTTAACCTAAGACCTAAGTGGCTTTAGACTTATAAACTAGGACATTAGACACTAGGCGATATATTTTAATTTTTAATCGCTGCGTTTCCGAAGTAAAGGCGCACGTGATTAATTCGCCAGTCGCCACACAAAATAATAATATAAATAATATTATATAATATTATTGAAATTGAATTCATGGTATCATTGATTATAAATACTACTATACTAGTACCTATTTATAAACGATGTGGGTATTAATGGTTGACGATTTCAACAATAATTGTTTTTAAATTATTCGCTATACATATGGAAAAACACTAAAAATAGCTTTCCATACGAAAAGATAAGACTGTTTATTGATTAGACATGTGATAGGTAGTAGGTTGTAGGTACCTATTAACTATAGTCTATAAGTTACTTTATGTTCACACTTCACATAGGTAAAGAAGTTCCATAGTAAGTACAAACATTTTTTAGTATAATATTCAAATAACAAATGTTATTTGTTATTTGAATATTATACTAAAAAATTTTCATCTACAATATTATCTAGATAAAGTTAGATTATCTTTATCTTATCTAGATAAATGTAAAATATATTTATCTTTATCTGTATCTAGATAAATTTTTATAAAATTATCTGTATCTTATCTAGATGAAATTTTCGTTATCTATTCTCAACACTGAAAATAACTATGAAAAGAAAAACCGTGTTTTTATATTTTTTGGTTACAGTATAGGTAACCTTCTTACGCGGAACCTTGTTTAAAATTTTCAATTCTTAGCGATAAAAGTTGAACATTTTATACATTTTTAACTATACAAAATAGTTTTTAAATTTTCAATTCGATAAGTGTTGACAAATATCGAACTGGAAACTGATTCAGTTTAACTGAATATACCCGTAAACAGCTCAAAACAAGTAAAAATATTTAATCATAAGTTGAATTATATGTTTTCAATCGTAAAATAGCATAAGATTAATAATAATAAAATAAAAAACGATTATAGTAGGTACTTACCAACATAAATTATTTACTTAGACAGACCAAAATATTTGGTACTTTCATCAAACAAGACATTGAAACTATAGTCTGGTTTGTCTATAAATACCTACTGTTAACTACCAGAGTGGTCTCCTACTTCCTCCTGTAGTCAACAGTGGCTCGACTAATTATAATGAGAACACTTTATTTGGTTAGACAATTAATACAGTTTATTGATTATAAAAAAGTAAACATTATTATACGGTCTGGCCTCAGGACCACCTGGTTGAGAACGCTCTCCAACGCAGGTCTCCAACTCCAACCAACTGCCATACCTGCCCTGTTCCTCATAGTTTATCATCCCGGGTGGTGGGGACAGATAAGCGGTGCTTATTACAGTGGTATTTTACACTACTAGGCAGTAATAGTTTAACAGCCACAGATACAAAAGTAGCGTAGCCAATATTCAATTCGACCAACCACAACCCAATGAGCAGCACTAAATCCAGTGCTCGAATTGGCAAAATTAAAGTAGGGGGACTTGGAATTTACCATGCTTTCAGTAAAACGAGATGAAGGATTGAGGAAGCAAATAATGCAATTAAGAACCTACCTAAAATTGCATTTTGTTGTTGTATTCGATTAATTCATGATGCTTACTGCTTATAGAATATAATTTCCATTAGTTCTTCTCGTTTCTTTCCAGAGGGTATCCTCTAAAATACTGAATGTTGGGGGGGATCATTTACATATTTATCTTGTATAGTTGTGATAGCCTATTATAATTATAAGCAACACAATATATGGCCCCAGGGTTCGAGCAGCAACCCAGGCGTTTTATGATGTTTAGTCTACCAATGGTTTATGCATAAATTATTTAGTTCTAAATTTGAAACTCTTGAGCCCACAGTTAAGGGGATTCGATACCGTGATTTCCTGTCTTTGTCTAACACACGCGCAACATATGAATTCAGACGTGTTTTTTGGCAAACGTGCCGATTGATACAGTGAAGCGATAAGAATTCTGCAAACAGATTTGAATTTGTCGTCAAGTCTACTTGAGATCGGCCGGTCTACATTTTTGATTTTTTGATTTAAACTTCTCCAAAAAATGAAATATGACATTTTTTTAATTACTCTTTAGTAATACAATAATTTTAGGGTTTTGGGGTATAATATAAAATATGTGGACTGACCGATCTCAAGTAGACTTGTCGACAAATTCAAATCTGTTTTCAGAATTCTTTTCGCTTCACTATATCAATCGGTACGTTTGCCAAAAAACACGTCTGAATTCATATGTTGCGCATGTGTTAGACAAAGACAGGAAATCACGGTATCGAATCCCCTTAAAATTAATTTCCATGGTTTTGTAATTTTGTACAAGTCTGGAGATAATCATATTTATAAGAAAATAAAGACTAAAAAAAGTTTGAAATAAATTATATATATATCTATATACCTCCTACTTACAAATAAAATATTTATGGTCTAAAAGTATAACTGACAAATCTTAATAATTAATTATATGATTTTATACAACACTAAAACTTATAAATTATTTTTTTGTTCATTCAAAACAAATGTAAAATTAAACATTTTGTGTTAATGTGTCTTATGTATACCAATTAAATAAAAATCTATAATATATTAAAATTATGAAAGTAAAATTGTACAATTAACGTACAAATAACATTCAGCTTATTGACAAACATAAAAAATTAATCAAAATATTTTCACTACGACTTAAAATTTAAATAAACTTTAATAGTTACTTCAAATATTTTTAGAAAATTTATAATTGTACATTAAATATCTTACTCAAGTTATTTTCTGTGATTTTCCTAACACATTCATTTTTATTGGTGGGGCAATTCAAAATGATTAATGAAATAGGTAAATAAAATTAACATTTGCTGTTAAATTAGGGAGATACAATAAAAAATTTAGTTTTAAAATATGAGAATGATGGCAAAGTATTTAATTGTGTTTTTGTGATTGAAGTAGATAAAAATATGTAAAAAAAAAAAATATTTACTTAACTGAAACATAATAGTGAGAAATAAATTGTTTGTTATAATACAATCTCAGATCTTTGTTTTTAACATTATGGCCTCGTTAAACAAGTAAAGAAATAATTTGTGTTTTTCAATTAAAATTAAAAATACAAGATAAAATTTGGTTAAGTAATAAAATAAAAGAAAGAGGCAGTCTCTAGTTGACAGTCTACGATGAATATTTAATGCATTTAATTTTGAACGTGATTTTACAATGGAGATAAACAACAAATGGCAATCAATTATGTTTGTGAATAGTGATGATATTATAATTAGTAGGTAGTAGTATTTTGATGTTTTGATGTGCATAGTTGGCTTACTCTACTATTTAAAATAGACAAGTTTTGCACAAAACTACATTAAGGGGATTGGACATGGTGATTTTCTTTTGTTCTCTAACATATGTAGAACATGAGTTTAGACCTGTTTTCACTCCAACATTGCTAGTGAAGAGATAAGAATTCTAAAAACAGATTTGAATTTATCTTCATTTGTCAAGATCGACTTTTCTGAGGAAATGGAATATTTAATTTTTTTGAGAATTTTAAATAAAAAATAAAAAAACTGGGAAAGTCAATCTCAAGAAGACTTTACGAAAAATTCAAATCTGTTTTTAGAATTTTTATTGCTTCACAACAACAATTGGTACGTTGGAATGAAATCATGTCTAAATTCCTATGGTTTTATGTGTGTTAGACAAAGATAGAAAATAATTTTTCCAATCCCCTTACTTCCCTAGAGTTATTTGTTTCGAGACTCAAAATCAAAATGAAATGTCATTGGTTAAATAAAAAAATTTGAAATTAATAAGAATAACGACATACAAGCAGCCAAGTTTTCAATACTATAGTAGAACAGAAAGATACGATAAGTTTTTGGTGGAATAAAGGGGACAAACGAAAAAAAGTGTAAAAATAATTACAATAATAAAAATAATAATAATAATGCGGCAGAGATGGACGAGATCATCATGTGTCAAAATCGTCTTCTTGTTGACTTGAAAAATACGAAACGAGCCCACCGAATTCACTGTCTCCGCCAACCGTTGCCGATTGCTGCTGCTGCTGTGTTGTACTGGGCAGCAGAGCATGCTCGTGAGACGGTGGCGCTACAAGCACGTTTCGGAACGCGATCGTGGGTGGTGGAGGTGGAAGCGATGCTCCGGTGGCGGCGTAATCAATGGGATACTGAGAATAACTATTTGAAGATGGCTGCGGCAGCGGAGTTGGCGCCTGGTATACTTGTTGTACCTGGGGTGACGACGGCGGTGGCAGGTAGGCAGCCGGTCCGGTTATTTTATTGGTTGCCGTCCGGTATGGGGCCGGTGCGACAGGAAAACCCACGTCACCAGCGGATCGCGGCACCATGGTCTTGAACATTCTTGCAGCAGCAGGCGTGGCTGGTGGTGGTCTGATGTATGCACCGGGTGCGGGCGATGGCGGGACGGCGGATACCGTCACTTTGGTGGCGTCCGGCGCATATGGGTAACCGGCACCTCCCCCGAAGTCCACCAGAGGGTTGGGCGACGGACACTTTTTAGGCTGATGCTGTGGGCGCTTTCGCTTATCCGGCGACGCTTGATCGTCAATGACCGGCGACAACACTTGTTTGTCAGATTGTTGAACAACTGCCGGTGGCAACAGTCTGGAGTGTGTCCCGTGATGTGGTTCGACAGCCACTGGATTGGATGACGATGAGGACACAGGTTCTCTGATGATCGATTGGACAACAGCAGATTGTGGCAGCAGTTTCACGATAGTCTGATGTGTGATATGACTTGCAGCTGCCGTTGATGAGGCTATCGTCAATTTCGGGTCATTCTCATCCTCCTCTTCTTCGTCTACTTCTTCATCAGAGACGTCTTCTTCGTCCTTCTCATCATTACTGGCCAGGGCATCGTCTTCATCGACTTCCAAAGTATGGTCCTCGTTCTCGGCTTCTAATTCCTCGTCGTTCAACACGTATTCATCTTCTTCGTCACTTGCTACCTTACGCTTTTTTGTTAGGACTACCTAAAGAAAAATTATGTCCCATTAGTATGTCCAGTGTTGTTTAGTATAATAAAAAAATAATTGTCTTTTAATATAATATGATAATATAATTATACTTCTTCAGAATCATCGGATTCAGCATAAGTTATTTGTCGTCCTCTTGTCCTTCTCTTGGGTTGGCCATCTGAATCTGAATCCGAATTCATACCGAACTTGATCTAAGTAAAAAAAAGTTCTAAAAAACCGCCACAGACAAATAGTACATTTATTATTTACATAATATAATTATACAACCTTAGATTTTTGAAATTTTCGTGCTCCATCGTTTTCGCTACGTTTCCTCTTAGATCCTTTGGCTGGTTTAGACAATAATGAGGAAGATGAGTACGCAGTTGCACGTTTTTTTTTCTTTTTTCCCCATGTTAAGTCTTCTTCTTCACTATTCGAAGAATCAGACCAAGGTCTTGATCTCTTTTTTTTGGAACGTTTATCACCATCTTCACTCGAATCGTCATTGACTACATTTATAAAGTTTACATGATTAACAGTTGTATATCAGTAATTTACCAGTACTTTAAAATAGTGGCTTATTCTATTTCTTACTAAAGTCAGGATCAACCACGTTTTTTCTGTTACGCACAGACCGTCGTGTTGGTTGTGGCCGTCTTTTGACAGAATCGTCACTATACTCGCTCAAATCATCATCGTAATCATCGTCCCCGTCTCTAAAATTAACAAACATATTTTATTTATATTCAGGTATAACTTATAAAATTGAACATACGAAGGCCCTTTGAAATCTTCGTCTGATCCGTCATCTGAACTAATATCTAGATTTGTGAGCTTTTTTGATTTTTTTCGCCCTCTCAAATGTAACAGTGCTGGCGCGATTGGTGAATCCTGTCTACCTTTGAAACTTTCATCGTTGTCAGAATCATTATTTTCATCATTATCATTTTTATCAGTTTTAACTTCAGGTGATTTTTTTGCTGTAGAATCATCAACACCAGTCTCTTCCTGAAATAATCAAAATAATAAGCACCTACAGCATAATACTTTTATTTTTACTAAACAAATTCTTACTAAAATTGCTTCGTTGATCATGTCATCATAATCGTTAAAACGGTAACTGACATTAGCTTGTCGCCGAGCTCTTAAAGTGTACAATGGTTCTGAGTCATATTCTTCTGATTCTGATTCATCTTCATCATCTTCAGAAGACTGATGTATTACAGCCAGTTTTTCAGAATTCACTTCTTCCGTTTTTGATGATATAACGTTTTGAAGACTTATTCCTACATACGCCAGCCGTTTACGTCTCAATTCTTCATTTTCTCTTTTTTTCGATTCACCATCATATCTTTTTAAAGTGTCTTTTAATGCATTCAACAGAGCTTGCTATAAAAATATTTAAAGTTGGAAAATTGTTGTGAGTAATTAATGGAATATAAATGTACTTACATGACGACATGGTGGACAGTACCAGTCACCGTCAGGGATTACCATAAGTGGAGGGCGGAGACAAGATGCATGCCACCCTTGATTACAGGTATCACATAACAAAATCCATTCAGGTTGATCGCTTTTGTTACATTTTTGACACATGTCATCTTTTAACGGTTCACCTTCATCTGTAAAAAGATAAAAATAAAAACACCATTAGTTTTTGTTATATAAAAAACAAGTCTGCATTAAAATTTTTAAGACATAATATTCATAAAAAACCTTTTTTATGAGCAGTCCGCGCTCTTTTTTCAGGCAAATACTCTTCATCTTCATCGTTAATATCTGACTCAGGGGAAAACTCATGGTCTGAAATATTAGGCTCAATTCCAGGTCTAGGAATTTCTTCTTCTTCTTCGTGATCATAGTCTTCAAATAATCCTATGTTATTTTCGGAAGAGCTGCAAATAATGTTGACCATTTTATTAACAAAAAATATTGGTACAATAATTTAATATAGAAATAAATTTGCATACCTAGATTCAGAATCAACATTCCAAGGATTTATCATGTTGATTTTTTTCAAGGAATCAGATTTTCCTTTCCTTTTCTTTTTCTTGAACTTTTTAGAAATAGGATCTTCTTCGTCTTCATCATCAGATTCTTCAGCAGTTTCGAACTAAGTGACGAATATGTTATTAGCACAATGTTTTTAGCATACACTATTACACTAATATGAATGAATGTACCTTTTTGGAGGGTGTTGACCCTTTCTTTCCACCTTTATCTTTTTTCTTTGGACTCTTTATTGGTATATCAATATCATCATATTGTGTAGAAGGAATAAATTGTTCTTTTATTTTTATTTCAGCAATACGCCTTGATCTACGCACATTATCATCACCAGCTGGCTCAGGAAACACAGTAACTTCTTCTGATATGGTAACAACTGTTAAGACATAAATTTATAATTGAAAACGATTCCAAAATGTTTTTATATTATAATTCATAATAGATTTTTTATGTGAATTAAAAATAAAACATTACCTTTCTTTTGACGAGGTTTGTATGGTCGTTTTACCTTTTCTTCTATAATACTTTTACTCTCTTGTTTGACTGTAATAATTTTTTTGGCCCTGCCTCTTTTCCCTAATATAAAAAATAACAATACAATTTTAAATACATGTGCAAATAATCAAATATAATTATAACATGTGAGAATATTAATTATCTTAAGATAATTTACCCTTTTTTCGTCCAGGTCTTCCTTTCTTTTTTGGTGTTTCATCTGTAACTTCATCTTCTTCGCTTTTATTGTTCTCTTCTTCAAAAGTTTGATCTACAACTACGCTATCATCAAACTCTTCTTTAGCTAAAAGTCAAACATAAAATTTACATTTTATGGAAATAAAAAAATATGAATTAATTTTATAGCTATAATCTAGACAACAATTTTAAAACAACAACAACAAAAAAGGGCGGGTAAGTGGATGTCACTCTGCTGTACAGTAGGTTACAAGTGGGTCACTGTATAATGGATGGTATTAAATTTAAATTTAATGATATAATATCATTGTATACGAAAAACGATCATGAGCTGAGACGGTTTATCAGTTTCATTTTATAATTATATTGTTATTTCATATTTTATTAATACAGTAGCTGGTAAGTTGAATTAATATTATAAAATTACAACAAAATAACTAAAATCGTTATTCTTAGTTATTTAACATTTAATTTTGTCCAAATTTGATCATATAATAGCTATAAAAAAAAACTGTGTGTTTATATTTTTGAGGTTTCTTAAGTAACAGAATAACCTACTTACGTGGAACCTTGTTTTAAATTTTCAATTCTTAGCTATAAAAGTTGAAAATGTTATCAATTTTTAACTACAAAATATTTTAAATTTTAAATTTGATAAATTATGTCAAAAATCCAATTTTAAATGCTTATAAAAAAAAATTGTGCCTATATATTTTTAATATTTTTCAACTACTGTAGTAACAATATATTAGGAGCCTTGTATTAAATTCTCAAGCTTGTTGACCCATCAAGTACAATTTTATTGACATTTATAGAAAAAAAACCTAAAAAAATAGGAAATTGAGTATGTCCTTAAACAGTTCAAAAAAATTCAATATATTTTGAAAATGTTATTGTCTGTAGAAAATATAAGCAACCAGTGAAAATTGCATGTATCTGCGGTCATTTGTTTTAGAGTTATACATAAATCCAAAACCAATTTCGCGTAAAAATCCAGTTTTTTCTTAATTTTTTTTTTTGTTTTTCCCTGCGCTTTTGAAAACTTTTGGAATTTCAAAAAATGACCTCCCGAATACACCAACTAGATTCATTTTCCCATCAAACAAGATACTGTTGAAGAAAATCGAAACATTATTTTAAATACTTATCGTGTACACAGAAACAAAAAAAAAATAAAAAATAAAAAACACACATCATTGTAAAATCAATACATTCATCGCTCCGCTCAGAATCTAAGTCATGACTTGAGACCAGGCTGTAACTAGAGGAGCACTTGTATATGATAGTGATGAATGATCACTGTTATAAATTTAAAAGAAAAGATAAAACATTGCATTCAGAAATCGGTTTTGGGCAGAAGCTGCTTGCTGTGATCTGATAGTTGCCAGCAGTTTGTCTTTACACTTTGGAAACTACTGAAAAAAGATTTATCAAAGGACTAATTACAATTATTGATAAAGACTCCACGGAACTTTTTAATTGTCTAAAGAAGTCTACAGAAAAATAAAAAAAAGAACAGTATTGTATTACTAATATACTCCTATCTTTGTTCAGAATCTAAAAATTATAATAACCAACCAATTATAACAATACTTACGACTTTTCTGAAATGTCTCTTCGTTAGTTTCATCGGAAATTTCATATGTATCCTCACGGACTGGAGAAGTAATAATTTGTTCTTCGGAAGGTTTTAATTTATCTTCTACGTCCAGATCTTGAATAATTTTAAATATACATTATTTTATCATTTATATTAATTGTTTTTAAATTAATTTAATTTCTATAGTTAACTTACCCTTTTTTTTTATTTTGAGATTTTTATTTATTATATCTTCATCAGAGTTTATATGTTTTTCTTTGTTTCCTAGGTTCTTGTAAATTTTGATTGATTTGTTGACTAAAGTTTTTTCTAATAAAAGGCATTTGAGTAAAAATATAGTAAAGTATATAAAAGAAAATGGTAAATTATGATTCTAGAGGTCTCACTACTGCCGTACATTCTAGCCCAAAAAACCATTTAGTTTTGATAAAATTAAAGTAAGTTTACTATATCTGATATTCATTCTGATAAAAATAAATTTGAGTTCTACAGGAAAATTGTCTATAAATCATATCAAACACTTAGTAAGAAATAAATCTTATATAATTAATGAACTGTAATTTATTGAAAACTTGAAAATATGAAAGTTTTTATATCATATTTAAAATTAAAAATGGAAAGTGTTTCGTACTATCTACAGAGATTTTTCTGCTGAATTCAAATATTTTTTAGAATTAAACCAGACTTTAACTAACTTTAATTTTGTTAAAACAATAAGTAAGTTGTTGTAAAATTCATATGGTGAATTTTAAACTGTTATTGAGTTATTGACATGTGCATGGGTGTACAAAGTGGCGTATTTTCAAATTTTTTGTGGGGGGGGGGTCTAAATATTAAGTACCTACAAGTTTATAATATAAAAAAAGTATATTTCACTACTATTATGATTTATTAATACAAATTAATAGGTTTTTAGACAAAAATAACCAAAAGTTAAACCCAAGTTATTTAATATTTATACAAATATTGTATATTTTTTTTTTATAATAGAAACATTAAAAACCCATAATATAAAATTAATTTTCTCTTTCTCAGTACCTACGTACCAAGTTATTTATGACTTTTTAAATTTTTTTCTGGTGGGGGGGTCGAGACCCGGGGACCCCTCCCCCCCCCCCCCCGTAAATACGCCACTGGGTGTACGAGAATGGTACCGGCATTGCACTTCACTCACACTAATAGTCATTTATAACTAAGACATAGGTCATGGGTGGCTAAGATGAGATTAGAAATTTCATAAATGTTACCAACTACATACAGTTTAATAGGTTTTATTGAAAAAAAAATTTTAATAACCATATAAACAAAATAAGCTCCCGTAAAAAAAAATTAAAATAGATTTAAACATATTATGATGAACATAGCTTTTTTTTTATCTTACCGTTATGTAAAATGTCAACAACACTAGCTTCATCAATTTCCATTTGAGATTCTATTTTCATTGCATTATCTTGTACAGATAAATCATGCACAGGGTTGTCTTTGTTACACGGAGTATTTTTCAATTCTTCCAAATTTAATTTTTCTTCATTATAAACATCAGTATCAGTATCATTTACGACATTTAATAATTTCTGCTTTTCCTTTTTAGTCTTATTTTGTTTAATTTCAGCATGATTCACATTTAAATTGCCCTGTTTTATTTCATCTTTTTTACATTGGTCCATAGTAATTGTTGATAGTTCATAATCTTTATCATTTTTTGTTACTTTATTATTCACACCAAGAATCTCTTTTTGATTTTCTAATACACATGAACTTATAAGTGAAATATTATTTTCATTTTCTGTTAATTTATCTTCTTTTATTACAGTCAAATCCTTCAAAATATCCTTGCTCATTAAATTTGATTCTTCAACATTTATTTCAGCCTCAGATTTCATTAAAACTATTTGGTCTACTTTTAAATCAAGATTAGAAGATTCTGGACATACAGATATTTCCTTAATATCATCCGATTTTTGTAATATTTTATTTAAACTATGTTTATTATTTAAAACTTTTGGACAATCTATGTTTGAAACAGATGATTTTTTGTCTTGAGTAACATTTTTCTCATTTGTAATTTGTAAATGTTCTAGTTGTTTAATTTCAATATCACCAGAATTAATTACTTGTTTATTTGCTTCAACACTATTGTTAACCACAATCACATCAGTGTCAATAATATTGCTTATGTTATGTGATGTTTTCTTAGATTTATTATTATTTTGATTACCAACAACTTGTTTAATGGTTGAGGGACATTGATCGACATGGTCTGTTAAAGTGTGATCATATGCTTTACTACTACTAGCAATAGCATTTATTAGGTTGTCATTATTAGAATAAGTAGCACTAGTTTCCAAATCATCAGTATTTTGAACATATTCAGAGTGTTCAGATAATTTTTCTGGTTCATTATCTTCAACTAAATTATCTTCTGGGCCTTCATTATCAATAATGGTGCATTTGTTAACCAATATTTGATTATCTGTTATAATACTTTGGTCAACTACATTTGATAATGCCGTATCTAACATGCATGCATTTTGCTCAACTTCATCAATACTTGGTTCATTAATATCAGCATATTGGCCAACTGTGTTTGCAAATGATTCATTTGATATGATTTTTTCACAACTATTATCAACTATTTTTCCATCATCACTTTGATTGATTTCTCCTATCAATTGTTCATTTGATTGTACTTTATAGTCAAGTGTGTGTTTATCAATTTTAATAGGTTCGCTAACTATTTTAGATTTTGATTGTTGATCAATTTTTTCTTTTATATTTTCTTGTTGATTAATATTGCATTTTGTGTTGTCTTCTAACTTCACACTAATATTTTCTTGTTCTTTTATTTTTTTACTCATGTGATTATCAGACTTAGTTAGATCTGTTGGTTCATCATTAATTTGATCAGCTTTAATTTTTTTGAATTCGACCTTACGATCTGTATCATACTTATTAGTTTTGTAGCTAATTTGTGGTTGATTATCTTTATTAGATGCAACAATTTCTAACATACTATTTATATGAGACACTTGAGGTTTACTATGGCTATCAAATGAATTTGAGCCGTAAACATTAGTTGAATTATGTTTTAAACTGGATTCAGATTTTGTAAATACTTCATTAGCTTTTCGTTCTGTGATCTGAACTTCTTCTTCATGGATTTTAATATTAAAAACTGATTGTTTTGAAGCATTTTTACAAGAAAATTCATCTAGATTTAAAGATTTGATGCTATGTGGTTTGGTAGTATCAACTTCGTCCACTATTTTATTTTTATTTGATTCTTCATCAGTTTTTTTAATTTTTGATTCTTCATCTGTTTTTTTATTTTTATTTAGATCTTCAATAATTTTTTTATTTTTTTTCCGTTCTTCGATATTTTTGTTTGTTGAAACCACTTCTAATTTTTTGTCATCAATACAAGAATCTTCTCCATTAGAAACATTATTAAAACATGGTACAGAATCATCGCCAAAAAAAAATCCAGTTTTAGGAACAGAAACTATTTCTTCTTTGACTTCTTTAGATGAACTACAAATAGCTTCAATACTCCATAATTTTGGTTTTTTTACATCTTCAGTTTTTGATGTATCATTTTGAGTATTTGTTTCATCAGGATTACCAGTATCACATTCCTGCCCGGAACCTTCACCTTTAACAATCATCACAGATTCTTCAATCTCCTCTCCAACAATAGGAATATTACATTTATTAGATGTATTGTCATCCTCATTAAATTTTCTTTTAAAATTATTAGGTTTATCAAGAGGATTTTCTTTTGGATCAAATTCATTTGTTTCTAATTCAACATTAGTTGGTTCTGTAGTACTACATTCTTTTTTTTTATCTTCAATAATTGGAGCACTTGTTAACATAGTAGATTGCTTTTCTGAATTTTGATTTGAGAATAATCCATCTGAACCATCTGAACCAGTTTCAATACTATTACTATCTTCAATATCATCAAGAGTGTTGTCTTTTTCTCCAGATAATTCATTTATAAGATTAACTAAGGTGCTTCGATCTCTGAAAAAATATATGAAATATAATTTAAATAAATAAATACATAAGTTAAAAAGCTACTAAAAAATTTACTTTGCCACGATTTTCCAAGTATCTTCATCAATGTCTTCTTTGTAAACTCGAAGATTATATGCTCTGTCAAATTGGACCCAATAAGCTACGCCTGATCTATCCCAACCTAGTGGTTGAGAATGAAGTGTGGAGCTCTCTAATTTATTAACTTCAGACTTAAATTTAACATTACTGTCAAATTGCGCTTCAAAAAGAGTCTTGTGAAAAAAAAAAATTATGTTAACATTATCATTGTAGATACACAGGTTAGGTACTAATTACTTTTAAAATCCTTAATTTTAGTTTTACAGAAATTCCTTTGTATCCATAGTGTTCCAATTCCCAAAATTCTGGTATAGAATATTCTTGACAGAATTTTAAAACTGCTCTTTCCCATTTATCTGCATGTACACTTTTTTTTACTCTGCGCAATAACTTTATATGTAAATCAACTAATGCATCTGGAACTAAAAACAACATAATATGCTGATAAGTAATTTAATTTTAAAACGACAAATTAAAATCTATTACTTAATTCAAATTAACTAAATTAAATATTTATAATATAAATTGGAACTAAATTAAAAGGAAATAATTTTTATTTGAACCGCTCTAACGGCAATTTAGATTATTGGAGTAATATCTTATCTCTATATAAATGTATACAATTCCGATTTCTTTTTTTTTTAAACTAAGTCTGTGAGTGGACTGTTGAGTCATCAAAAAAAAATCAGCTTTAACTGCATTTAAATAAGAACCAATCTTATCCGCTAAATTACTAAGTTTATAATACATTTTATTACCATATATCAAATATCTACTATCCGAAATAATATATAATTTATAAATTAATTTTAAAATTTAAACTGATAACAAATCATCTTATCATACTAATCAAACTATGATTTTGTACATTATATTGACTTGTTTTGGAAAAAATCAAAAATATAAATATGGAAACATTTTTTTTAAATGCAATAAATAAATAATATTCATAAGAACTAACTATTAAAATATTATTTAATATTAATAATAATAATATATAATATAAGTATTATCAAATTGTATGAATATACACACAAATATACTTTAAAAAGCAATAATATACCAATGTTTACCACCTTAAAGTTCAATATTATAGTGTAAATATTATTATGTTTATCATAATAAATGTGTGTATTATGTATATAATATATTTAAATATACCTATATAATAACAATTGAGTAATAGCCAACAATAAATACCAACATTGTCTAAATGTTTTTGTTATTAAATGAATTACATGAATTTAATATACCTAACACTACCTATGTTTGTTATTTATACTAACTTTGTTTAATTCAATAGAAAAAATAATAGGTACATATTAGTTGACATAAGTTAAAGATAACTAACATTTTTAATACATAAAATATAATGTTGATAAGTGAACCTATGTTCATTGGATAACATTGATATAGTTTTATAAGAGTTTGATTAAATTAATAGAATCAAGCATCTGATAGAGTAAGTAGTTTGGTGTTTGAATCGACAACAAGCGTTGGACTATGTATACTGAAGAATGGCTGTACATAGGAATGCACCATCATCTAACACATAATAGTGTGCACAAGATAAATAGTCATGATAGATTATAGCGTTTACCTTCGGTAGTTTTCTCTAGCATTTCTTGTAGCTCTTGGAACGTAGGAATAGTAACACCACAACTGTCTCCGAACCGTTCGCAGAAAGCAAATATAACCGCAAAGTTTGGATCCGATGCACACACGTCTTGTGCCTCGGCCACTGGCGAAGCGGTCATTTTAGGATTCGGCAATCCAACGAGTGACGACGTTACATTGTTTCAGACTCAGAATGAGGAATTTGAATTTTCGCGAACCAAAATCAAAACATAAATAAAAAACAAAACAAAATACCTATCACGAATACGTCCGCCACCATTTTGATATCCCACTTTTTGAACCGGAAAATAACAGTGTTGCCATTGCCACAACTACCATTGCTATACCAGATACGTATAAACACTACGTACGATATTTATTAAATAATTAGTAATAATAATAATATTATTATTTATTTATGTTTGCTATAATTGTATAATGTTGATAATTGATATTATGATAGGTATGGTGCAAATAGGTTATGCGTTTCGATTATCAACAACCACTGACTCGTGCATAGCTGTACCGCGTGCACTAGTGGAGTACTGCACCTTTTAAATAGTGGCGTACCTGAAGCTCTGTCGAGGGAGGGGCAACTTTAAATCATTTCGAAATACACCAGATATTAAACTTATACAGACACACTGTCACAATTACAACCGCCATATCTCGAGTGTCGGGTCATCGTACTCAGTCCAGTGATCACATCAGTTGCCACTCGCCAGTCATCATTATCGTGCGTAAACTTCTGTCTTGTGGAGGTGGGGGTGGTAGAATGGTTGGTCCTAACCATCATAATCCTTGTCGATTAGCCTTGTATTTTTAAAATTAAAATTTCTTAATATCAGTCGCTTTATTCAAGATATTATATTTGAAAAAAAGTTTAGCTTGCTGCAGGAAAAGCAGCTGACCACCCTGCCACTCCCGTGCGCAGGTAAGTAGGTTACCATCCCCCCACCCACATTGCATTTCCACCCCAATTATATACTTACGAAAACTTTAAGAAACTTGGTTTCATTTATACTTAATCCCCCTCCCCCAACTAATCTCATATTCCTGGCTACTCCACTCACCACTGCTTACTTGCTAACCACCATTTGTCTATTTATGTGGTTACTAGCTATTTTATAAAATTATTCTGTACTCTAAGCGGAGTGATGATTGATGAATGTATTGATTTTACAATGATGTGTTTTTTTTTTTTTTTAGTTATTATTTTTATTTGTTTCTATCATAGTGTCATCACTTTTTTGAACAGTAAAAATGCTTCGATTATTATTGTTTGTAGATTTTAGGCTCATTAGATTTCGACCGATTTTAACGAAAATTTCAGTGATTGTTCTTAAAGATATCTTAACCTGACCGTTCAAAAATATACCAAGTTCTATCATTGCCGTATTCAGGACAGGGCAAGGGAACATAGGCCAGGGGTGCAATTCTAAGGGAGTGCAATTCTTAAATCTTAATACTACTTAGGTATGTATAGTCTTATGTCATACCTCATACATTTAACAACTTATTATAGGTATTATACTATTATGATTATTATTATTTATTAGTTTATAAGCAATAAGTAATAAGTAACTTTATGTCTATATTATATAAGATCAGTTGATACTTGATAGACGTTGTTTTAATTTAGGAAAAACATGAGCCAAATCACAGTATTTATACTATATTGCATATATATATGATATGCCCAATAATGACATGGCCAAACGTTATATACTATTAGAATGAAGATATATTATGATAAATTAAAAACAATGTAGCTGATGATTTAAATTTCAAATATTTGGTAGATGTTTGCTCTTTACTGCCTACTGGACACCCTGCACATACTTTTTATAGGTTCAACAGTTGAAGTTGATTTCATGTCAATGCATCATTATGCACTATTCGTCAGGTACACAGGTCGTATAGTTACTTTAGTCCCTGATCATGAGAGCAGTTTTGTTAGGACTCCCACTTATGTATATAAAAAGTTTGAAAAATAATAAAAAGTGTGGAGTAAGTTTTTTTTATATAGGTACCATAATTAAATAAAACTCGATATTTTCTTGGTTGCAAAAAAAAAAAATGTACATGAACGCAAATACGGAGATTCGCCATGATTAAGTGGCGCCATCTAACCAAAATAATGCACAGAGTTCTATATCGATAATCCAACCCATGACAAATTAGATAGGTATCATCACAGTATTTTGATACGCATCCTCCACTCTTTACTTCACCTTAATCGTAGTTCTCCACTTCTTATTAGCTGTTAATCATATACATACATATGTAACATAGAACAAAATCAACCAATGAGAAGTAGAGAACTACGATATAGGCCGGAGGTGAAGGAGATGCGTGTCTACTGCGCAAAACTAGTACAACTGTGATGATACCTATCTAATTTGTCATGATCCAACCTACCACAGCCGTGGTCTAATCTTGTCAATCTCGGTCAAGTTAGTTAACAAAGCGAAATACACTAAGATTTCGATTTGTCCGTAAACTGAATAGTATACTACAACTACCAAGATACATCGATTTACCGCCATATTGTATGTTTGTTAATTTTTTCCCGGGTGAAGTCGGGATTTACTAACATCTAATTAATATTAATTCTTAATACTGATATCTAGTCATTCTAACAATAAAAATAATAATAAAGATATCAGTTTAAGTTTAGTTGATTATTATCAAGACTATTTGTTGGATCCAAAAGGACTAATGACAAAAAGTAAAAAGAACCTAGAACAAAGAGACCACCTGCGCTTCTAATGTGCACGATTACAATAATATTCTTAATATTAATAAGCTAAAATATAAATCACATAACATATGACAGACAGTATTACCTATGGTTGATTAAGAATGTTTTATTAATTGAGACTAATGGAAAAAAGAAGAAATCAACATCGGAAGCAAGTTAATTACACAAGGCCACAGTTCTTGGAATTGGAGAGTTTTTTAAAATAATTTGTGTGGTGGTGTCAAGTAAAACATGGGAGTAGCTCGATTATACTTGAGGCTGGAACATTAAATTGAATATTTTGTTATTAATAAGGGGCATCAATTATGTTAATTTATATAGAGAAGAGAATGGTGTCAGTTAAATCACGTCTAGAAGTCTAGAGTAGTAATAGGTTTAGAAGGGATCTTATTGATGAAAAATCGTGTTGGATTATAAAAATAGGTTTTGAACACTTCCAATAGAGTCAATGTTGGATTTATTATTAGGACTCCAGATAGATGATCCATATTTTAGGACTACGGATCTAACCAAAGCACAATAGAGCAACTTAAAAAAATTCAAATCCATAAAATCAGATGTGTCTGGTTTAAAAAAGCCTAATACACGGGAAGATTTTTTACTTTACACTATATGTTTCTGAAAATTTAAATTATGGAGTAGGTTTGTACCTAGGTCTTTAACGGAAGATACTGAATTAAGTTTATTATTGTTAATAAAATATGTATATTGAATATGAGATCTATAGAAACACATCGAGTAGCATTTATTAATTTTTCGACTCATGCCAAAAGCCTGGCACCAGTTATATAAGATATTTAATTCCTCTTGAAAAATTAAACAGTAATTTATTGAGGAAATGCGGGAATAGATTTTTAGACCATCTGCAAAAAATAAAGTGACTTTTTTTAAGAACGGCTGAGATGCCGTTAATTAATAAAATAAATAGGATAGGACATAAATTACCACCTTGATGAGTTCCTGATGAAACTGGTATTAAATTAGTTGAGTATCAAAGAACTTTAGTTAATTGAGACCTATTTGTTAATTATGAATTAGGTTAAGTTAGGTCAGGACAGTAGAGGATCACTAAAACTTAAATGACCTAAAGCAATAAAGATTAATTTATGATCAACAAAGTCAAAGACCTTCTCGAAATCAATATAGGTATATTACACTGACTTGGCATTTATTTTTGAAAGATTCTAGAATAAAGTGTTGTAAGGTTAGATTGCATGAAATGGTGGATCCATCTGGCCTAAATGCGTGTTGGCTATTATTTAAAATGTTGTTAATCTGTTTAACTATATAGTAAAAAGTTAATTCTTCTATTAACTTACCAATCTGTAAAAGGCCTGATACTGGTCCGTAATTTTTAACATCAGACTTATCACCTTTTTTTAAAAGCTTGTATAATAGAGCTGATTTTCAAGATTCATGGGAATAAAGCTGCCTCAAGTGGTTTTGTTAAATAACAAAAAAATCGCATAAGCAAAATAATCTGATAAGTTAGAAAGAGATCCAGAGATGCCGTCTGGTCCGGCAAATTTGGAGCTACATAGAAAGCGCAAACCGTCGGATACTTCGTCAAGAGAAATGGTGCAGTTTGAAGGAATAATATGGTCAAATTTTCTGAAGTTCTATAAAAACTGAAGAAAAATAAGAGACGAATAGTTCAGAGATAGCACCATTATTATTTGCAGTTTTACTGTACAAAAAGACAGAATTAAGTATATTACGAGAACTAGTATTATAAAAGACCCATTTCCAAAATTGTTATGGATTTGTTTTAATTTCATGTTCAGGACGGCTTATAATTTCCAAAAATACTATTTATATGGTGATCTCAATTCAGAGAAATTTTCATCATTTGTATGTAAATAGAGTGAGAATTATTATTTTCCAGACTGGGGTTTTGAATTCCCTATTAAACCGACAATGAATTTGTTGTTACTGTAATATATAATACTAGCTGACCCGGCAAACGTTGTTTTGCCATATAAATAATTTCCTAGTAATTTCTAGTGTAGACAAAAAATAGCTTACTTATTGTAAGTATGTATGTATGTTAGAATGTGTATATTGTATGTATGTAAGAATGTGGTATATGCGTGAAATAAGCATGGAGCGCTGTGAACGATGAGGGAATATAAAAATAACAAAAGGCAAACATTATTTTTAAGTTATATTATAATTTATTCCTTTAAATTATATATCATTAATTAAACAATTACGACAGTAACACTATTAAACAATATCAATCTCTTAATGCTATAGCGTGAACAATATTTTTTGTTAGTCCATCTTTAGCTAACACAAACAAACTGGATGGTTTACCCACTCGAGAGCATGCCACGTATAATTGTCCGTGTGAAAAACATGGTGTTCTCAAATCTAATCCACAAACAGACATCGTTTGACCTTGGGATTTGTTGATAGTCATTGCAAATGCCAATCTAATCGGAAACTGAATACGTTTGAATTGAATTGGCACATCTGTAGGTATAATAGGAATCCGTGGTATGAGTATATTTTCACCTCTGAACTTGCCATTTAAAATCCTGGCTTCGATCACGTTTTTCATTAATTTTTGAATGACTAATCGCGTACCGTTGCACAGCCGGGGCGGGTTCAAATTACGAAGCAAGATAATTGGAGATCCAACCTTTAATTGTAAATTATGCGGTGGCATGCCTGGCAAATCCAGTGAGTTCAAAAACTCTGTGGGAAAATTTACTGCTTCGCGGTCGTCGCAAACTGTATCAATAGATTTATATGATACCAAGTTCCCTGGCAACAACATTTGTATCTTCAGATTTAAATTGTCAACGTCTACATTTTTTGCCGCTAAAATCGCTCTTTCTGCAAGCCACTCATGATTTATGTACTGTGTGTGTACATCGGGAAATATTTGTTCAATGAGAGTATCTTGCGAATCAGCGATTGTGCAGAAATCGGTCGGTAATTTTACGTATCCAGTTTCATCTATAGCAACTTTTCCATCACCGATATCTAAGAGTTGTTTTGAAAATGTTTCAGCGGATGGATCTTGAAGCATTTGAACGCGCATATTTATTTTTAGCTGTAATTTTTCAACATTACGCCACAATGGAGATGATTTTAAGCAAGCGTTGATCTCATCAGCGTATGTTGAACGTGGAATGACTGGAAGTGTTTGTCTGAAATCACCTGAAAGGACCAACAGAGTTTAAAAGTTAATATGAGAGTTACACTGAGATAGCAAAATAATAATTGTCAACGTTACTACTACATTTGATGCATAAACAATAATGATGGCCGACAACTGTGTAGGGAGTGAGAAAGAAAGGAGACCGGCTTCGTTCTCATCCCTACTCCGTGCTGTTTACTCGGTCAGAAGTGACACCTGTAGACATCTGGCGGGGATAACTAATTAAATGACGATACATCAGTTTTCGACCGGAGAGGAAAAATGATTAAATTACTAAAATGGCTATTAAAAAATAAGGGTTGATCGTAGAAGGGTGAAAATTGAGGATTGTATGTATTTTTGTATGTTGTATCATAAAAAAATAGAAATTAAAAATTTTGTCTAAAAAATAAAAAAAAAATTTAGGGGTGGCCAACCCCTAACATTTAGGGGGATGAAAAATAGATGTTGGCCGATTCTCATAGATACCGGATAAGCACAAAAAATTTCATCAAAATCGGTCAAGCCGTTTCGGAGGAGTATGGCAACGAAAACTGTGACACGAGAATTTTATATATTAGATTTAGACTTAAATAAAAATACTGGATAACTAGTAACGACGGCCCGTATGGAATGTGGGGTAGTTCAATATATATATGCATACGTATTATACAGGAATACGCACTCGTCTACGCACGCAACACATGGAACACATTAACAATGTTCAATACCTTTCCGAACAGACGTTTAGAATAAAAACAACACAATCAATTATAAGCGGCACCTTTAAACATTGTACTTTACAAAATCATAACCACATTATAACTCATACACTTCAAGAACACTTCTACAACTCTTGATTACGAACGTTCGGTCAAAACAATACAATAAATTATCGACCGTAACTTTGTCACGCCGCACAAAATTAGATCATAAACATATCAATATTTTAAGACCACATATTAATCGATGAATATCAGAAGAAGGGACCACACCGAAATCACAGTATATAAGGGCAGTATATAAGCGAATCGATGGACCAGTTTTTTCCACAAGAAGACCCGATGCACAACGTCCACGCCAGTATGCACTACGACAATATTTTGCCGTTCAAAGCAAATGCGATCAGACTTATATGTATATTGAGGTACTCCAACATTCGGTATGATCGTCTAATTAATTATCTCACATTATCGTACAAATCAACCTTGTTAATTATTCATTCACCTACCCATTCACTATTTTTGCAATATAAGGTTCTGTGACTATCATCGTATTAAAAACTATCTATAATATCATAATCATAATTATAACTATTATTAGATCTTAGTTATATTTATTTATCTAGAATATAAGTATATTATTAAGTGCTCAGTTAAATTAAATTACATCCGGTTCGCCGTCGACAGTGTATGATTGCTACGGTCTACGGATGTAGGGATTCTTAAAGAGCAACATTTATCAACATAGATTATATGATTAGATAATTAATCATATTATTACTATTACTATATTTAAACATATTTATTTATCTAGAATATAAGCATAATATTAAGTGCTCAGTTAAATTAAATTACATCCAGTTCGCCGTGAACTATGTATGATTGTTACGAATGTAGGGATTTCTAGGACCATACGATAATAGTCACAGTCCCGATATACAAAGTTAAGGGATTCATATCCCAATTGCATAATGTAACATAGGCTCTATGAAAGAGTGCATATTATAGCGTTCTATAGAAATATATAAATCAAAATACATCATATATTGTCTACGTGATATCGACCGTCGAACACTACCCCGAAGAAGCATAATCTACGTGCAGAACTTGCTATTCACAGGTCTATCATAAAATCCATACTGTCCCCAACTTTCCCTCCCTTACTTTATTTTCATTATACTACAAATGGCCCCAACTTAGTACTCTCCCTCTCCTTAGCTTATTTTTATTCTACTACATTACTATTAACAGTTTTATGAGAAACAAAACAAGAAAGAGTTTTAGTAATGAGTCTTGAAATAGGTTAGCAGCAGTGTCCAAATTATTGAAAAAAAATTGTTAGTCATTCTTAAGATTGGGTGTGAGAGTGGGTAGTTTACAAGCAATTTAGAATATAGGATGGCATAATCAATGGGGCTTAATGGTTTTCTAACTTTAATCTTAAAATTCACGCATCTCTAAATTTACTCTCGTAGAATTCAATCCCCTGTGTACGGATATTGCCGTATAAAGTATAATGTATAATTTCTAAACTTAAAAACTATTTATAATATAGATGGATATGTGTAAATACTGGATAGGTGATTAAAATAATTATACTATACGAAGAAAAAAAGAGATTTATGTATTACAATAGTAGGAATAAGAAATCAAATAATTATAAACAATTTTTACAAAAATAAGAAATTAATCAGTCGTATTATTTTCCTCGGTAATGTTATCATCCTGAATCCGTTGACCATATTTTTCGTGTACGTTATTAAATGGTATTTTTGAAGGTTTAGGTTTTTTTTTAAACTTTAACATGTGGTTTTTTAATTTATCATAACTTTTGCTTATAACACTACTTTTGCCTGATGTTTCTTCCATTTGTGTGGTAGACGGTATACTGTATTTTTTAGATTTTTTAAATTTTTTCCTAATTTTCCTTGGTATTATCTTTATGTCTGAAATATGTAATACAAATTTGAATAGTTATACATAATAATTATATTTGATTAAACATACGATTTTTTATTCTTTGTGGAGTGGTATAAATATCGTGAGTGACGTGGTTCAAACTAAACCTAATTTTAAGTTAGGGGTGGACTGAGGCTGCTTTGTTAGTTGTCCTTGTAAACCTTACACCGAAAATGATGATAATATATGTATACATAATATCATAAAAAAAAGTAAAGTATACTCATAACGCCTGTATAATATTATATAGTACCTAGCTTTCCGTTTTTACTACATGCTTGAATAATACTTTACTTAATATAGTAAGCAGGGGCGTCATTTCAGTTTTTTACTGTTGGTACCCACATTTTTGTAGGCCTTTTAAAATCATTTCTAGGCCACCATCATAAGCACCCTTTGTGGCTTTGTGGAGGAGGATGGTATTATGATAGTGGGGACTGAGGACATAATATCATATATTCTGTGTAGAATTTCAAAAAACTAGAAAAATTTTGTAATTTGTTCTATGTTGTATTCGGCCTTCAAGACCTTATCGTCCAACACAATTGCCTTCAATTTCCATTTTCTAATTCTATTAGCTTCCAGCTCTCTCCTGGTCTTACTCTATCTACTTCTTCTTTTACCTTGCCTTCCCAACATAATCTTGGACGTCTCATCGGTTTTTTCCTTGGAGAGCATTTTCTAGTACTGTTCTTAGTAGTGAACCTTCATGCGTGTCTTGCCCATATGAGACGTCTCCAATCCTATACGTTCCCCAGACTCAATTTGGTTGATTGTCTTATGAGTTGTTCTTGATTTTCCGCCAGCAAGACTATGTCGTCCACGTATGGTAAAAGTCCAATTTTTGCTCCTAGCCTGACACCTTCTTGATCCATATCTATTTTTCTCTCATCTTTCTCCAATTCTATGTTGAATAAAATAGGAGACAAGGCCTCGCCTTACCTTAGCCCAGTTGTTACTTGTACAGCATTTGAAGCTGTAGCTTAACCTTAGTGCCAGTTTGTCCTGAGATTTATCAATTTCTGAAGAATTTCGAATTCCTTTACAACATTAATTACAGATTCTCTGTGTATTGAGTCTTAACTTATATTAAAGTCAATAAATAGCAGATTAACACTTATGTTGTACTCCCACTTTTTTTTTGTAGTAGTAATCGTATGCTGAATATTTGGTTAAGATCCCCAACGCCCAAGGTTTGAAGTTTTGTAAGCTACATTAATCTATTCCTCGATAATTTAAAGCTGCCTGTTTCCTTCCTTATTTAAGGGATAAACAAGCGCTGTTCTCCATTCTTTCTTAATTTATTTTATATAATGTCACTTTTAATATCAATATGAAAATATCACCATTAATGTTACTATTTATGTCTAATTATGTGAACTTATAATGTAAATATATTTGTATTTATTTTGTGGTTCTCAGTACTCAGTAGTAGATATACCCTTGGTTCTTAAAAAATATTTATAAAAACGGAAACACACTATACTCAAATCACCGAGAGAACACAAGTCGTTTACGCATCCAAATGAACGCGATCCGCCGTCTCAAGGTTTAAATTCTCCCACCTCGGAGAATCTTCTATCCTTTACGTATATACTATACATATATAACGGTGATTCTGCGAAGTCTAGCAGCGGCGGCGACGTTTGACAGAGTGCGTTGGTAAAGTGATGAGAATGCGCAGCAATATAGACGAGTTTTGGTCACCGCTGACTTGTGTTCTCTCGATGATTTGAGTATAGGTACAATCAATATTGACGGTTGAATACAGAATAATTATGAAACGAATATACGATTACACTTCCTTATCGATATACCCATTGTAATTTGAGGTAGGGCGCAAGTAACAAGTTTTAAAATGTAAACAACAATGTTGTTAGGGATGCTATTGGTAGACCTTCTATTTTCTTTTTTGATAGGAATTATTAATTTTGAGCAACTCAGAAATTTTTTGAAATTAAATATATCACAATTTTTTTTAAAGATACTGAATCAGTTTCTGATTAAAACACTATCGGTGGTTATATTTTATTTTTGGCAGGCCAAAGGAGGTGTTTTAAAAAAAAGTTGCTGTGTCTAGTAGGACACCCTTCATAATTTGTAATACCATTATAAAACATGTATAATACATTTACCGATGAATACATAAAGACAATAATGTAGTTATATAATCTTACTTTTTTCGTTCTCTTCACGGCAGCAACATGCACAGGAAAACACAACAACTGAACAAATTGATAAAATTAATAAACCCACGAACCAATAAACTGTTGGCGAAACTTCTTTCTGCAAACACATATAGATGTTATAGTATGACAATATAATCAAGGGCACCCGCAGTAATATAAACTAATTGTGGGAGGGAGGGTAAATTTAAAAATCTCTGATAACACAATTGATATTAACTAAAATGGCAGGGGGCATGGCACTCGACATCCCCATTCCACCCCACCGTCCCCACCATGGGCACCCATGAATATAATATGACATCGTATTAATACGAATTAAAAAAATACAAAAAATTACTGAAGAATCTCCCTATAGATAACTGTTACAAAATACTTTAATCAATTATTTTAGAGTGGTTAACTCTCTTTTTGCTGAGGATGTCGTCGGAAGATATCAGTGAGGCTTCAGGAAAGGAAGATCAACTACAGATCAAATTTCCATTCTCAAACAAACAATGGAAAAACTATGAATTTAATAAAAACTTTAACCTATAACTTATACCATATAACTTATGATATTCATCGATTACAAACAGGCATATAATAGTATAAATAGAAAAGAACTATGGAAAGCCAGGATTAGCTTTAGTATACCAAAGAAATACGTTGATATGGTCAAATTGTGCAATGCCAAGACAGTATTAAAAGTAAAATTTCTGGGAGAATTGATTAATTATTATTAATTTATTCAAAGTGAATTCAGGGCTACGACAAGGTAATACCCTGCCCCCGATATTATTTAACATAGATTTAGAGAAGTTCATAAGAAGAGAATTAAGCCAAACACAAAAAATGGAGATAGAAGAATCGATATTAGCGTTGGCAGATGACATAATCATATTAAATGATACCAGACAAGAAATAACCTATTTCTGAATTGTTGGAAGCTATTAAAAAAATGGGTCTGTGTGTAAATCAGGAGAAGACTAAATTTATGGTTTTCTCTAGGCACGAACAAGATGGAAAGATTCTGTAGAGAGAGATAGAGAAAATTGCTTGTGGCAGCTCAGGTCCTTTAAGATAAGAAAGAAGAAGAAGAATATTTAATACGGACATGATTATTGAGCAGTGGATACCTAGTGCAGTATAATATTATTGGTACCTACCATATAACAGCCATTGTCAAAAATAGTTCGACACTTGACGCACTTCTTCGATCCGGCGACCGGCTGATGGAAACCCTTGACGCATTTCAAACATTCAATCGATTTATCCGGACTGTAATGGTGCGGCGGACAAGCAGCGCAGAACACCTCCTGAATACCGAAACCTGGTTCACAGAAGACAAATTTTTTTATATTCATTCGGCTGTTGTCCGGTTCAAAATGTGTGTCGATCAACGACAACTTGGACATTACTGTAAATTAGAAAATAATTATGTGAGTGCTCATAAGAAATAACAAGTGAATAGATAAAGTTAAAAATGTTTAGAAAATAGAATACAGTACATAGAACTTCAAAATCATATGTGTCATTTTCATATACTGGTTGATCCATTTAACTTTAAGACTCAGATAATTATTTCAATAACTATATTAACGTTTTTAAAAATTTTAAAAACCTTTTTTTACATAATTTTAAGTTGTTAAAAAATTAATTTGTACTATTTTTTATTGTTATAATTTTTAATTTCTACACTATTCTTCACAATTTCAAAGCAGAATATTTTTTGGAGTAGGTACCCACATGAAAAACGAGTTTAGTATGTTATCTGAATTATAATTTATAAGTATTTAAAGATTCGATGAGCACTATTCAACTCATCTCAACTTATCAAATACCTACTTATAAAGTTATTAACTAAAAAACTACTGGTCCCAAATTTAATTTTTATACATTTAAATACTCCAAATAATATTCCACTTCTGCCCAAATATGTGTGTGTGTATGGGAGAGTGCATATTTACTTTGAACTGTCAATGTCTTGTTAAGATTTGAAGCTAAGACTTTGGATATTCTCGCTAATAGTTTTTGGTAGCGCAGAGCGATTCGGCCTTTCTTGCTAGTTCTAATCCGAGCCAAATAGTTGGCCTTATCGTTCAACGTTACCAAATATTTTATTTCCATTGTTCTCTATTTCCAAATTACAATATTTATTCAATACACATTTGCAGTATAATAATATTAATATTTCATAATATTATGTATGTATATTTTATTTGCATCTAGATTCTAGGTCCTAGAGGAAGGGGTGTTGTAGCCTGTAGGTGTAGCTTATTACCGTAGTAACAAGTTTCAATTAATTTATTTACTACTTATCTTCCTGTTTTATTGATTCAGTAGAAAATTAGTTAAACATAGAAACCTTTAGGACCCTCTTAGCTCTAAGGAGTTGCGGCAAACATTATTTTAGCGTATGGTTATGACATGAATTATGATACATAAAACCATATCAATAATATAAAAAGTGATGAATTTAAAATATTATATAATATTATTATTTATTTTTCTCTAGTGGCTATAAAAGTACTGTTATAATATTTTATATTGAATATTTGGACTAAAAAAATAAGTTACAATATTCCCTCTCATATTACCTACACAGGGCATTAGGGCAATTAATTCTCCTAGCACCAGAAATATGTTTGGTGAATGCATCGAACGACCCTAGTATCTAATTGGTATAGTGGTATACTGTTACTGATATACAATAAAATATAGTGCGTTACTTTGTCTTCGGAACACTTAGGTTTTTCGACGATGACGTTGCACGCGAACTGCGACGATCCCTCGGGACACAGTTCGGTACGCATGGAACTGGGCAACTGCTTTTGTACAGAAACAATTATTTCGTGCGTACAACCGCCGCCGCCAAGGGTATTGTAAACCGCTAAACCGTGGATCTCGTAAATGGCTTTATTGACAGCTTTACAAATTTACATACACGAGTTATTATAAACGGTATTTTAGTACTGACTACTGATAATGATAGCTGATAGGTTTTTACACCCCCGATGTACAACTATATATAAGTTAGTAACCTACTAATAACTAACATTACCTACTGATTATTAAGAATTATAGGTTTCCAATCACAGTTTTTTATTTTTTCACTGATGTTAGGAGTGGGCAGTGGCACACGGTATATTTTTCTATAGTGTGTCGAAAATAATAATATCTATCCCACCCACCACACCAGTCAAATCTGGCTTAAGCATAATAATAGCCCTTGAACCCCTTGTTAGTATGTGCCACACTAACAAGTACCAACTGGTAACAACTTGTTATGGGTGTACGGTGTACCCGTACCTATACAAATCATGAGTATATATTAATGCGGGGTGTAAGAAAAAGATCTAATTGATGCAATGATACAAATAACTAATAATTATGTACCTATAATAACTTGTATCATATATGTCTGTAACACACTTACACCCTGTTCATATTATTTATAAAACTGAAAGTAGTAACAAATAGCAAAATGTTATTTATATAAGAAGTATTAAAATTTTTTTTTTGGGTAGACATAATATTATATGTGCTCAGTTAGTGTGAAATATGAAGACACGCGTTCGTTTTATTATTATTATTATCACCGCGGCCGTAATCATAATTTTGAAAATATTATGAATTATGATATATTAATAAACTATTTACCTACAACGTAATGCTTGTAGGAAGTGCCATTTCTAGTGTCTCCAACCACATCTGTTGTTGGTATGCAAGTGTAATTATTGCTGTCTCCGGGCTCCAAACCCAATATCAACAGGATATTCGTGTCTGTGCCGGTTACCGTAGAATCTGAAAAAAAATACAATACATATAGTTGTATAATGTTGTTTTGCCGAAAAGTGGGACACTACCTATAATTACTGATAGGTACAATTTTAATACACAGTAATGCATTTTATTTTTATATACCAAATATTAGAAATATACCTAATAGGAATAAAATATGATTTTAGTAGTACAACTACATTCTAACTTTTATAAGTAAATAATTAACTTATTCATTATTGATGAATACCAGAAAAGGTACCTTAATAATAATGAATGATTACACCTATTTGTTAAAAAAAAATAAGATAAATAAATAGATATAATATATATATATATTACAGTAAGTGATCTAGGACAAATGGATGCGGCCGTTTAGACGTGGCCGTTTGGACGCGAGGACAAAATTATAATTATTCAATTCTTAATTTTAGATTCTGAGCGGAGCTATGAATGTATTGATTTTACAATGATTTTTTTTTTTTTTTATTTTTTTTTTTGTGTCTGAGGACACCTTTTAGAGCAGTAAAAATGCTTTAATTTTCTTCAATAGTATACCTTTTCTGATAGGAAAGTGAATCTAGTTGGTACTTTGAGGGGTCAAAAGTTAAAATTTCCCAGCAGTTTTCATGAGCGCCGTGAAAAACAAATGAAAAATTAAGGAAAAAACGAGAATTTTTACGGAAAACCAATTTTCAACAAAATTGATTTTGTTTTTTGGTATAACTCTAAAAGAAATGACCGTAGATACATGAAATTTTGACTGAATGTTTATATAAGCATTTTCTACACACCCTAGCATTTTCAAAATATTCTGACTTATTTTGAGCTGTTAATGGACATTTTATAGTCTTTTTATAGTAGGCTTCTAATATATTGTTATAATAATATATGAAAAATATTAAAAATCCGAAGTCACAATTTTTTTTTATAGGTTCCTAATCAAAGTTCAAATTTTGACAATATACGTAAAAATAACGAAAATGTGCAATTTATTTTGAGTTAGAAATTCATAAAAAATTTTCTTTTTATATCCAAGGTTTGAAAACGTAACACATGATTTCTCATAAGTTTGCCTAAGTATATAAAAAAAAAATATATATAAGACGAAGTCAAATTAAATTTTTATGAGCATTTTATGTTCAAATTTTTACAAGATTAGATATTCACTCGATTTCTCATGTATAGCGTTTTTCTTACTTTGTTGCAATTTAAAAACGAATAACTGTGGATGCATGAAAATTTCACTGAATGTTTATATTAGCATTTTCTATACACCATCTAATTTTAAATATATTTTGACTGTTTTTAAGCTTTTTACGGTCTTACGGACCATTTTAATTTTCAATTTTTTTAATTTTTTTTTTATATATATACCAATAAAATTTTATTTGTTGGGCCAAAAATCATGATAATTTAATACAAGGCTCCTGATATAGGTACTGTTACAATTGCGATTGGAAAATATTAAAAATACATGGGCACACATTTTTTTAATAAGTATTTAAAGTTTGAAATTTGACAAAATTCATCAAAATCTCGAAAATTATCAATCATTGTAACTAAACAATTATAAAATTGTCAGTTTTTATAACTAAGGATTGAAAATTTAAAACAAAGATTCTAATAAATAGTACATACTGTAATCAAAAAATCTAAAAATATATAAACACAGTTATTTTTTACAGACTTTTAAGTTCAAATTTGGACGAAATTACATATTAAAATCAATTTTAACGAGTAAAAGTATATATTATGATATTTTTCCAGCATCGCTGATAATTTTAGGTTCATAATTAAATAATATGAATAATATTAATTCAACTTACCAGCTACCGTATAATAACAATATCAATATAATTTAAAATATCCTAGACTGACATACCGTCTCCGTTCAGAATCGTTTTTCGTATACAATGATATATATCATTGAATTCAAATTTAATACCATACATTATACAGTGATCTACTTGTAACCTACTGTATACAGCGGAGCGACATCCACTTGACCCCCTTTTTACATATGAAAATAAAATATAAAAATACATATTTAGTAGAATAATCATAATACATTATATAGTTTATAAGCATATATTTTTTTACAACTAAAAATTCCACATTGCGAGGATAAAATAATATATTAATATTATAGTTTTATCACCATTTTAGGGATTATCCGACGTTATCGTTTAGGCACGAAGTTATTTATACATTCAATTAGGTATGTATAAACATTTGGATTAAATCCGACTTCTCAATATCTTATGCCTTATGGTTTGGAACAAACGATATTAAAATCTATAAAAACTGAGTATCCAAATGCTGAAATGTATGGTTGTTTTTATAATTTTTCCAAAAATATTTATAAAAAAATATGTTATTTAGGGATTTGTATCAAATTATGGAAATAATGCTGATTTTTCAATCTTAGTGAAAATGGTTGTAACATTGACATTCATTCTGATTAATGATAATGATTTAACATTTAGCAATTAAATTATTGTCGGAATACTTACCAGACGAATTACAACCCTGACTAGTAAAAATGGAAGAGATCGTCGATTACCTTTATTTCCACCTAATATTTGGAGTATGTATAATTGAGTTTTGAATGGGAAAAACAGAACCACTAACCACGCCGACGCTGTCAACAGAAAACTAAACATGGAGATAGGCGTTAATCATCCAAGTTTGTAGTCTTTTATAACGTATCTTCAAAAATTACAAGCAGGAAGAGACTTATTTATTATAGTCAACTATATAAGCAGGAAATAGTCCCCCTAAAAAATTTAAAGAATATATTTATGTTGATAAGAGGATTTAAAAAATAGTTAAAAATTATAAACAAAGTGGAATTTTTAATTGTAAAAAATGTATGCTTATAAGCTATAAAGTTATATGATTATTCTACTATATATGTATATTTATATTTTATTTTCATAGGTAAAAATATAAACATAAATATAGTACCTATATGTAAAAATAAAGAATTGAATAGGTAATTATAATTTTGTTCCCGCGTCCAAATGTATACTCACGCCCAAACGGCCGCGTTCATTTGTCCCCATTCGTACAATAAGTATCTACATTCAATATTTTCGTGAAAATGGGACAACTTAAAAATTGGGACGTATACATTGAAACGCCAATGGGGACAATTCCCTAAGTGCAGGCACATCTGCAGGTCCCACTTCGTATAGGTAGTTTAGAAAGTATATTGACTAAGTGTGGAATGAAACAATTGTTTATCCGATATAAATTGTATTGTATAGTTTTATATATATTTACTCGTTTTATGTTTGCTTTTTTTAAAGTCCCATTTGAATGCATTCATTCTTGTTCCGTTGCCGTTGATCAAACACGGGACTTTGGCATCGCTTCCGACCAGAGCGTATTGCACTGCGTAGTGATCTAAGCAAGAGATGTTTGGTATAAACAAGAGAAGCTTTATTTTTGGTTCTAAAAAATTAAAATATTGGTTGCGAAAATTACGGTGAAGGAATAATATGATGAACTATATATACTATATTTCTGTATACTATATAGAATATAGGTATAGGCTTTGTATGACTAAACAATAATTTGACAATGCTAATCACATATTATAAAATATAAGTCATAGCTCATGGACTATCATAAGGTAAGTAAAAAAGAGAAGCATTTTATAACTTTAAAATAAATTGAATAAAGTCACGTTGTATGTAAGCTGAATCATTTTTGTTTGTTTTTCATCCATAGCACTTTCAATTTAATTTACACTATATATTTTTTCGTCAAAAACAAAATGACTGATTTTATGAAAATTAAATTAGGAACGTATTGTGTGACGTTCCGTCTAGCTTTAACATTACGTCCGTTTAAATATAGATACAAAGTACCCACCCCATACAACATGCAATTTCCATACTTACAGTTAAAATATAAAAAAAAATAGATCATATTATTGTGTATCAAAATTAGGCAGTTCATGACACCCTTCTTCTAACCTAATAATTTACCAATAATAAATCTCCTATATATGTCATATAGCTGGTATATTTGGCCATTTAGGTAAGCATTATATGAATATGTTATAAAAGAAGTTATTATTGTAGATGTTCTTAAAGTTTTATAGAATTGTTAAGTTATTGAAAATATATTAAGTCAGTAGATGCTATAGATACCTGTTACCTACCATGATAGTATAATATATTATACTTATTAGTTATTACTACTAACTTCAATTTATATAGAATATAAACATTATTGTATAATTTATTTAATGTACATTAATACATTATACATATTTTAATAATTAATCAGTCATTACTAATTAACAAACACAGAAAAATAATATTCAAGATTAACTATATATAATGGTTTAACTTTGAAAAAAATAAAAATATGTGGTTTTACATTAATAGGCTTAAGAGATTAAAACAGGGGCTACAACCCACCTTCCTCTCACACTCACACACATAGATTACGTATGTGCTTACTGCTTACCGTCCGAGGACTTCTCCAGTCGGTAGTTGACAACGCTGTCGAAATCTATTTCTCTCCAGACGGGGGCGGCTGCCACAGCCTTTTCGTCGCCGACACCCCCTCGGCCACGGCCACCGCTTTTACCACCGTTTCGCTCAACCATCACATCAGCCGAGTCGTGCACGGGAACGACAGCACCATCGGTCCCGGCCGTACTCGTCGCATCACCAAAGTCCACGGTACCGGGATGAATGACAAACGCCGCCGGGACAGGCTTAAACGACCGACACCGTAGAGCGGCCGTCTCGTCGTCGTCGTCGTCGCCAACCACCGTCGCCGCCTCATCCAAACGTTGGCAGATCAGATCCAAAAAGTCGGTCATGTAACACACGCAAGCCCGCCCGGGGTTGGTCGACACACACTCGTTTTCGGTGCCGAACAGGATTCGGGCGGCGGCGGACTTCGTAGTCTTCGGACCGTCGCCGTCGATGTAGTCGTCGCTAGTGACATTTTTCACGGCGTCCACACTGCCGTCACGGCCGACGGTGACGTCTTTCGGCCGGTGCGTGACGCGACGGCGCGCGGCCAGCTTTTTATCGATGACGTTCGGACGGTGCTGTTTGAAAAAGCCCGCTGACAGATGTGGCCGCGACGTGGTAGGTATCGGCACCAAGCCAAGCGTGTGTCTGACGGCCGGTCGACCGATGGACGAGAACGTCATAATACTGTTCACTTGTTGTTGGAGGTACCTTAAATCGGATCGGTCGTTGTCTGCGCTGCCGTAGCCGTAGTCGTACGGCTCATCATGTCCGGCGACTGTGGCCGCTGCCGAAACTGTTTCCCGGTAAACCCACCACTGACCCATTGTCACGATCAATATCGATAGGTTTAACCGAAACATTTTGGGTAAACTGATGCTGTGGTCGAGTATCATTTTATTCGACGAAAAAACATCTATTTCGTTGTGTCTATAACAACCAAAACGATTGTTATTTTATTACCTAATAATGTAGCTGTAATTTACCACCACAGCCGCCACTTTACCTAATCTACTTAAAACTATAGTCAGTGTCGTTGCTCGGAGTCCAGAGAGAGGCGGAGCTGAGGTGGCTGCTGCCCTTTGAAAAATTGCAGGAAATTTAAATAGGCTGTTAGTGTTTTGTGAACTTATTACGTGGGTCCAGTGGTGGCGCGAACTTTTTTACCATCGAGACAAGAAAATTTAAGTTGCATATTTTATTCGTTCAGTACCCTGGAGGTGGTGGGATCCACCAAACTCAACATGATTTAAAATGTATTCTACTGCAAATTCTTATTATAGCTGTTATAGCTTATTTATATAGTTAAATATAATTATTTACTATAAATATTTGGTACCTAACAATACTAGGCTACCTATTAGTTATTACTATGTGTGATTAAGAGTAAGTTAAGTTATGGTTAATACCTATTGCTTTTACAGCTTTATACTGATGTTTTTTATATGCATTTGGCGTCTGCTGTCTTCACCGTTTTGAGCAGTTAAAATGCTTTACTTATTATTCCGGGCGAGGACAAAAGAGGTATAGGGAAATTAAAAATACCTACAGAATAATTATTTTAAGGACTGAAAAAAAATCTGTCCTTATAGGTACGTTTCACATACTATCTTAAATGCAATAACAGTTGAAAAAACGGTTTACCTGTTATCTTTTACCAATCGAATATTTTTGAATAATGCATTCAATATTACAATTGTATTTAAACTTTTTTGTTTGTACCTAATAAAAAAATGTTTTGCAGTCTCCACAATACAATACACGTATATAAAACACAGCACAATTTTAAATTAAATATTTTTTGTTTGCTTCATAAAATATATTTATACCCTATGGTAGCCCAATGCCCATGAACTATGGACCAGTCCCATTTAATTTTTTTGCATTTATATTAAATGGTATATACCTATTTAAATAATAATTTTTTTTTTCTTTGAATCATGGGGATAGATCATATTTTTTCATTTAATTAAATTTATTCAATAATTTTTGGTTAGAGTATTGTCTTAAAAGCAATAACTTCCATGACTCAAAGTATCCGGAAATGTTCTGTATAAAAGGTATGAACGTCAGAAACTATTTTATTGGTTTACAACAATGTGGGTGTAACATTCTCTTGAGATTCTGAAGAAAATGACAATCATTTGTTTGAAGTTTCTACAGGACTTAGGTAGCTACTAATTTTGTTATTATGAAGTAGAACTGTAGAAATGATTCTAGAGTTTCTGGAAGTCAACAATTAAAACTTAAGTGTTTTTTTGGTAGTCAATTAGCACATTATTGTTTAAATTTGTTTAAGTTTCCATAATTTTTTGTACTGACCAAAAAAACAAACACCAAGACGGGATCACACATTGCACCCTTATAAGTTATAAATAACCTAATAACTATAATTTTTGATTAAAATTCCAAGATTTACCAGAAACTTAAAAATATACATAATTTTTTTATTGGCATTTTAAGTTCAAATTTTTATGAAATTGGATATTTATTCATACAAAAATCAACAATTATTCATTCTAAGTATTCACTCAATATAGTTAATAACAATGTAATATAATACTATTGTGGCATTTGAACAATTTGATAAAGATGGATTACTAAGTAATGTAAAAATTAATTACTAATAGTTAGAGAAAATATTTAGAAATTATCTTCAAAAATAAATGCGGACATAATGTTTTCGCTCAAAATCGTTTTTTGTATGCATTCATTTTTTATTGGTCATTAAAATCAAATGTAAATTTTAATACTTTCATTTAAGCAATGTCATCTATTCAATGAAGAAGCACACTCAACCCGTACTATACAACAGCACAACTTCTCTAGTTTAAATAAAAATATTATGTACTGTGAACATTTTTGATAAGATTGAGCGTGCTATATTTAAAAAAAGGTTGAAAATAACCAAGTCTGACATATAATATCCACGGTAATTTCCAAACGTTGAAGATATACTAAAATAAAAATAAAAATAAATTTTATTATTGAATTGTTTTAATGATTTTTCACTAAATGCAAAACTAAAAAAATAAAAAGAGGAAAGTAACGATTTACAAACATTATACAAGCATAATAGCCATAATGAATAATAAAATAAACACAATTAATTTAATATTATTGTACTTATCTTTAGTAAATAAAATACTCAGACAAATGCATAATAAGAAATAACCGTAGTGGTAATAATTCAAATTCGCAATTTTAAAATATACTTGGAACATTACACCTACTAGAAAATTAAAAAAAGTAAAGTATAATGGGAATACCTATAGATAAATCAATATGATTCAAGTTATACTAAAATGAAAGTTGTAACAAAAATAAGCATGAAAATAAAATTAAAAATGAAAATTCTTATATATATAAAAAAAAAATTAATAATGTGACAATAAGTTATAAACATTATAAAAATTACACTCAGAAAGGTAATTTTACTGTGTTATATTAAAACACAATGAGGGATTAAGTTCCATAAGTCTGAGTCAATATAAATTATTTTTACTTAAGTGGCCAAAACGTAGTTTAAAAAATTTAAAAATATTTTATCATATGATTAAAAAATTATTGTTTAAAGTACTAACTCTTTCAAATAAAAAATCAACTAAAACAGATTTTTTTAAAATAACAAATTTAACAGATATCATGGAAACTACGTTTTTACCAGTTAACTAAACAAATAAACATAACTAATTTGTATCCAAGAGAGGAGAATGTTTAACTAAGCCTAGTTATAGGATTACTATTGTAATGATTTTGCTGAATAGAAAATCCATTTACAGGTCCTTGTTGTGTTGGTTCTGCTTGCTGTCCTGTTTGTATATTAAGATTTACCAAGGAACTGATGGCATTCAATGCAGCCTAAAGAACATGAAGCAAAATCATAAATTAATATTGGGGTAATATTTTTGTTGTAATTAGATTTATGTATATTAAAATATAAGTATTACTATTATTAATGAGTAATGACTTAGGAATAATTTTGTCATCGTTTACTATTTAGTTTCTTAATAAAACAATTTGTTACATCTATGAATTTATTAAACCAGGATATACTCACAGCGTTACGAGAACTTTCTGAAGTAGAACCAGATCCTTTGCAGATCTGTGGGGGCATTGTAGAAAGGGATACTAATGTCAAGTAATCATTGTGGTTCCCCTAAAATGATATAAATATTATAAGAATAAAAAATATATATTAACCATTTTAATAAGTTACACAAGATAAATAGTTCAATATCACACACGCAACAATCAGACATAATTTATTACTGCAATAGCTAATAGCACTAATGTACACTTTATTAGATAATTTATCAGGTTAAGTCTATACAATTTTAATAAAATAATATTTATAAAAGTACTAGGTATAATGGCATAATACAGGTTACAATATTAATTGTTCCAAAGTTTGTATTTTAAGATTAAAATAAATGTACTTATTTTACAGTTTGAATAGTTACAAACCTATATTTTTTTTATAGTTACAACTATTAATTATTAATTTTACAAATGCAACCTATTATGCATGGTAAAAATCATATATTTTTGTCAGTATATTATTAATTGCATTTTCTATGCTATCGTAAGACTAAGATTGTTGAAACTGTATAGATTAATCAAAGTATTTCTTTGTCCAGCTTCTAATCAACTTATCTACATTCTAAATGATTAAAAAAATTACTATGTATTCAATATTGAATTTTTATCATTAAAATTTATTTTAGAGACAGAACAAAATAAGGAATGCATTGGTTTTAAAATGATAGTTTTTTTTTACATTTTTATTATCTTTCCCTGGGTTTATTTAAAGGTAGATTATCTACCCATATAATACATGATAAAAAATACTTAAGTTTATAAATCTAAATTAAGTACAGATCATAGACGTATCATTAATGTTTATAGATTAAATTTAGAAACCATGTAATTATACTTAATTGATGTTTACAAATATACAATAGGCAGAAAAACTCATATTTAATATTTATTGTACTTTGAATTTATTCTGAAATATTGTAATTAGGGTTTACGATTTTTTGCACTAATATAGTGTCAAAATTGTAAAAATATTTTAAACATATGGAGCTAAAATTATAAATTTTTGAAAAATTCATAAACCATATAACATATTTACAATTTTGGAGAAAAAAATCTCAAAAAAAATTAGTTACAATAAAATATTAAAAAAAATTAGTTATACTAAATATGTTGATTAATATGGACATGTTTTGGGCATTTTTAAACTATTGTGAAATAAAACAACTTAATTTTTAAAAATACTGGCTGCACAATATGTACTGGGTTAAGAAATAACAAATAACATTATCTGCGAGCACCATGATAACCAAACACGAATCTACTGATTCATTTCATTCATTTCTTTGGAGAAACTAGAATCTAGATGTCAATTCATTTTACCACAGTTTTTTCAAAAAGACTCATAAGAATGTTATGTACCTAAGTACTATATGTGTAAATAGGGGGAAAATTTAAGAGCCAAGCCTCCACCAAACAAGCCCACCCAAAAATTTCCTACATTTTTTTAAGCTTAATCAATATTATCATTTATAACAGTAGGGCTTTAGGCTCCAGCCTCCTTAAATATCACTCTATTTGAGCCTAAGCTACTAACCCAAGCATAATTTTTTTTAAGAAATATTTATGAATTTTATCCAAATATGATTTTTCCTGACAGTTTAAAAAAAAAACCAAAATATGCACTTTACCTAAAATATGACAAAATATACAAAAATATGTAAATTCAAACTTTGTATTTATTTTTGCCATTTCATAAGACAAATTTATAACTTACCTAGAATAATCTACAACCACTACAAAAAAACATGCAAATGCAAGAAGTTCGAACCCTAATTATAATCAATGCTATTGGCTACCTACATTCTTGAGAAAAAAAATTACATACATTTTAATTCAATACTAACCTTTGGAAACTCAGAATACTGCACTTTAAAACCTAACATTTGTGAAAAGTAATCCAACTGTTTAGTTGGCTGGAAATTAATAACAGAGAAATCATTGGCCATGTTACTAGCGACTGACACCAAAGGAACTCCATCGTTTCCTTGACTATGTTTATTGGCTATTGATGTTTCAGGTGATACAAGTAAAACACCAGGAGCAATTTGCCGTCCATTTTTTCTCGGACTGTCAATATTTGCTTTATTTTCATGACTTGCCTAAATCAGCCAATTTAAAATTAGTAATTACTTATTATTCATGTTATAAAACATAAGTCATCATAACATTAGAACTTACCAAAGGTAAATCATTATTTTTAATAGAACGTCTTTTAAGTTCACTTTCGTAACCCATTTCCACTAATAGATTTTCAGCTGCATTACGTTTAGCATCTTTTTTATTAGGTCCTTTGCCCAATGCAGAATTCTGTCCAATTGAAACCTAAAATCAATACAATATAATTAATTATAAACTAAAAGTTTTTACTAAGAAAGAACTTACTTCAAATATAAATTCTTTTTTGCGATTTGTGTGTATGATATCTTCCTTAAGAACATATAGTGGTTCCTTTTCTTTTTTTGTTGCCTGTATTTTAAAAAGTTTAGCAACTGGATCAGTATCCTCCGTTTTATAACTAACATCTGCGGGTTCTATGTTTTCCGAGTTAGGTTTTGTTTCCTTGATAAGATTCTTATTTTTTTTCCTGGGCATTTTATAACGATTCTTTGTTGGCAATGGTAGTGTTGGAGAACTATTATCATCTTCTAAAATAGATTCATTTGCTTCTTTCAAAGTTTGAAGCATTTTTTCTGCTGCTCGGCGTTTTGAAATCTATAATACAATGTAACTATTATTTCTCTAAATATGTATGCATAATAAATTATAGTATTTAGCAGTAATATTTAATACATATCTACATTTAATATTTATATTGATTTTTTTATTAATATTTATGTTTAAGAAGATATTTGTAAGAATCTATTGTCGATTGAAGAAAATAAAATAAATTTTAGAACAAAAATATTACTTTTTTTCCGTTTCCTTCACCAGTGGCATTGTAAGTTCCAACTGTACATTTAGTGATATAAGTTTTCATGTGTGGTAGTCCATCTTCTTTCAAAACTTCAAACTTAATAGGTAACTTCATTTTTAGAGCTACTTCATAAACTTGTGAAATCACTGATTTTGAATCCCCCGCTATTAAAATAATGATAAAAATGATTAATTAACATAAAAGTATTAATTACTTTTTAAATATACATTTTAAAACTTCTTTGATGTTTTCATTTTTTTCTTCATTTTTAATTTGTGTTAAGGCTTTTAATGCAGCATCGTGTCTTGCTGCTTGATTTGTATTACCATGGCCAATAAACTCATGTTTACCAATTTGAAGCTTAACTTTATAAATGCCTACAGGTTTAACTTCAGGCTTAATATAGTTATTTGGCTGAGGAACCTATAATATTATCAAAATAAAAAAATAGTATGATATTATGATAGTATGATGTATTTATAATACAGATAATTATATTTTTAGTAACAAAAATAACCTGCGAAACATTGAAACGTGTGTTATAAAAATTTGGTACATATGGCATACATCGTGGTCCACCTCTAGTACTGTAAGAAATCAGATACATTTAAAATAATTATTATGTGCATTTACCAAATTTAAAAATATTGTGTCTAATCAAAATCCGTTTTTACACTATATTATTGAAGTTATTATAAGGTCCTGTCGTTCTTGTGTGTGAGTAAATTTCTGGTCTGAAATTATTAAACTGGTTGGGAGGTTGTGGTGTTGGTAAATATTGAGGTGTTTCAACCACTGTGTAAACTGTTTGCTCTCCACGTTTCATTGCCAATGCATTTAGCTCTACAGTTGGAGTAATATTATCTATAAATAAACAAAATGTACAATTAGATGTTAAGTTATTTTATAAACACTATTTATAACAGTGTAATTTGTATTACTATAATGACCAGAAGCTTTTAATTTCATTTTAGTTTGTGGTTGGTTGTAACTAGTTTTTGATAAAGCAAGTGCAGCTGCAGCATGTTGAGCTTTTTTAATACTCATTGCATCTGCATTGTATTCTTCATTTCCTAACTGCAAAGTAACAGTAAATTTTTTCTTGTGCGGTGGTCCTTGTTCATTAGTTAGCTTGTATTGATGTTTGATCTGTTTAGAATTAAAAGAAATATATTAGTCATTTATACTACCATTCAAAAAGGGTAGCACTTTTAAAATAAATAATTGATACCTTATTAAATCTTGCTAACTCATTTACAAGACACATAGGGGTTTTGTCTTTATCAATAGATGTACTATTTTCTGCTGAATAATCATTTTGTAACAATGCATTCAATTGTGAATATGAATTTCTATCGGAATTTAGTCCTATTACACCAGCCATCAGATAGCCTGTAACATTATAATATGGTTATAAAACATACATCATTTAGATATTAAAAATATGCAAACATAAATATCTGATTCACATATACACAAATATAGATGCATAAAATAGCATTTAAGAATTCAATATTACATTTTTATTATATATATATTGTGTACTTAATTATACTATTAAATAGATATTATAAAATAAAAATTATTAATAAACAGAAGTAATTAATAGTAGGTTTGTTTAGCTATCTACAATATTCTTAAATACAATTTAACCATTATAGACTAGGTACCTATCATAGAAAAATAAATATATTTTTTACATTTTACGCCTATTTGCGTTTCTTTATTATTTTGTCTACATGCTTATTAAAAGTAATTTAAATTGATTAATTCTAATCAATTTATTTTTTAATTGTTTTTCCTTGACATATTACACTATTTTTACTTTATAATCCCAATATCTTATTTTCAGTTATATAATTGTTTGATATTAGTATATTATATAAAATATGTATATATTTGATCGCCAATACTATTTGATAATTGATTGAATATTAGTTTATTAGTAATCTACCTAAAATGTTTAACAATATAGCTATTAGCTATATCATTAAAAACAATTAAAAAAAAGCTTTATGAAATAAAAACAAAGCAATTTAATGTAATGTATCAACAATAAATAATTAATTATTAGTGATGTTAAATCAATAAATATAATCCAAGCAAAAAAGCAACAGATGTATACCCAATGTAACTAATATTTCCTGTATCTATTTCCTTTAATCGAAATATAAAAAACATTTTTCTCTATATTTCCATGACAGTGCATTTTGCTTACATTAGATTAAAATAATTAACAATCAAATTTAAAAGGTAGAATTTATATTTTTATTTTGATGATGCAATGTTAGGTATTATGATCTAAAATAAATTTTTTTTTTTTAAATATTTTAATTTTAAAGCAAGGTTCTTACAATTATAGAAAGACAATTTTTTAGTACAAGTTATATTATTTGAGTTTAATAATTGTTAAGGATTTTTCTCTATATTTTAGATACAGTGGAAATAAAGAATAAGGTCTTAAAGGAGAAAACAATATGTCAGTACAGTAAATTTTGGTATAGCGTCCTCATAAATACATCACTTGTTGATTTAATTAAATGTTAACAATACATCATAACACTCTTCTTAACTTATTTTTTACACAACTGCCCATTTCTGATTTATACTAGAAATAATATTGAATGTACAAAACAAGGTACAAAAATAAAATCATAATGCATAGATGTACCTTTAACTATTCACCCAATCTGGGTTGAACAGAATAACATTTTTTATATGGAATTAAACTGTATTAAAAACCTCTTTCTGACTAAATTAATAGTAATTATCTGTTCAGACCATTCACAAATCTAGATCAACAATTCCAACAAACAACTCATGTTATAATTCTCAAAATCTAACTGTGGCGGTAATACAAAATTACTAGTACTGTTTATGCTGCACTAATATTAAGGGTATGTATTCAATAGCATAGACTAGATTAAAGTAAAATTATAATAAATATGACTTTAAAAAGGATATCAAGTTAGTCTCTAAAATAAAAGAGACAAATTTTGCATTATATTAATCAATATCGCAATCAAATAATAAACTACAGATTAATTAAATTAATTGACTGAACACTGTAATGATAAATCCCATAAAATTGAATATTATTAGGCCATAAATTCAAGGTTGTAAATATTATACCTAAATATATCAACATTTATGAAAGATTTTAGAAAATTATTTTTACCAAGTCAAATAATACATTATGAGTTAGGACATACAGAATTTGATAAATACTGAATGTTTACAATGTACACATACAAAAATCTATAGTAATTATTGATTTAAACAGATCAATAGGAAAATTAATATTAATCAACAGTTATATAAATTATTACTATTCCAATCTTATCAGAGAATTAATATGAAATCATTAAAAAATAAAATTATAGAGGAATAGTGTATTAGTATCTATTTGGTTAACAACAAGCTAATGTCAAAATACCAACAATTTTGCAATATTGTTAAGAGGACGTCACACCCGCATGTGCTGTTTCCGTCTTACACACGTACAACATAACAAATTTTCGTTCGCTAGTTTCAATAGGGAATTGTCAGTTTTTATATTAGAGTGAATTGACCGACCTATTATCAAACTTTTAGGTAACAATATTTTATGTGTTCTCTCATTGGTTTTTTTACGATATTTAAATTTTTACATGAGTTATGAGCGTTTTAAAATATTAATACTTTAAATACCCATATCTCACTAAAAAATTGAAATATCGTAAAAGACCGACGAGAGAACACAGATAATGTTATTACTTCAAAGTTTGATAATAGGTCAATTCATTCTAATATCAAAACTGACAGCACCCTATTGAAACTAGTGAACGGAAATTTGGTATGTCGTACATGTGTAAGGCGGAGACAACACATGCGGGTTCGACGTCCTCTTAACTGAAATAACAACTTATAATTAGATACATTTACATTCAATAATGATTCTTTCAATGATAAATAATATAAAACAATTGACAAATGAACACTGTTAAAATATTAAACACAATATACCTAAATTAAAATTATTTGGATTCTAGTTTTACAATAAAGTTAGGTAAACGTAACATGTTTACATTAATTATTGAATATTATTAATTTAATTTAATTAATTAGGTATCTTTTCCCTAAATAATGGCTGTTTAAAATATACAGATGTATTCAAATAAATTATAGGTACCTATAATTTAGTTATGACCCATCTTATAACTATACAAATTCAATTTTCAATTATTAAAGGGTCCTTTTAAACCTTATACCTAATTGGTTTTTATACATATTAGGCTACAATTTTTATCCTCTCATATGTTAGAATAAATCAAGCATAAGTATTGCAGCACCCTAATCAGATGGGCATAAAATGAATACAAAATATATTAATATTATGCTTGATGAACTGACCAGATCATGAAAACCAAAATAGGTAGATAAATACTTAACGAATGTTTAGATACATTTTGTAAAACTTTTGCAAAAAATTTAAGATATAGGTAAATAAATATAAGAAATTTTATAGTTAATAAAAACAAATGAATTTCCCTGCAGCACCAACATTTTAAACCACAAAATACAATGATATATTTTTGATATTGAACCATTCATTGTTTTGAAATATTCAATGATTTTTTTAAAAAAAACATAAATATATTTTTGGTTTACCTACATAGGGTAAAACTAAAAAAATATGAAGATAAGTAATACTATGGAGTACCTATGTCCTACATAATTTGAAAATCAAAAAATGTTATTAAATCATAAATACTGTAAAACATTACTTAAAGAATGGTTCAATAAAAAAAAAAAAAGAGGTAACATAAAATATACAAGCAAAATTGAACACACAATTGTTCAACTGAAAAAAAATTTCCCACTTTTTCAAATCCCATTTAGCTCAGCACACATATAGAAGAACCAAGAATGGTCATGGAAAATTACCTTCAACGCAGTAGGACAAACCAAAAATATCAGTAAGCTCTTCTAAATCAATTAATTCTTTGTACACCAAACCGCTAGAGCTAGCAGCCAGTAGGACATGAATAATCACTACTAACTGGTTCATCGTCTTGTCAATAATCCGCTCAGCCTACACAGAGAAAAACGCATAATACTTGTCGTTACAATCAGTGGCGTACACAGAAATATCAAAAGAATACAATATACGTAAAATATAATATGTTCTATACAACATTTTTGGGGTGAAAAATGCAAAGGGTTTGAACACCCGGAACCCTCATTGAGTGTACGCCACCGGTAAGATTACTTATTGGTCCGCGGGTGGACGGTGGCGAAAACAAGAGGAAAATGTTCGTCTCGTTCGCTATCAGAAAAGTCTGTATGGCTAGGACCTGTTACGCGCGGTAAGTAGCACACGGCTGGGCACTGCCCTACTTCGTATACGCCGCATATCCTGCAACGCGAAATGCGCCCATTAACGGTTTTCACACTTACCTACCACGGACGACGGCGGAAAACAGATTGGTGTCGATCGCAATGGGTCGCGGCAGGCTCAAACGCGCGCGGTAGAGATACGGACGAAATGCAGCCGAACGAAAAACCCGCAACGGACGATAGGCGACGACGGACCACGGCAGCTGTATGACTGAACGGGCCTGACGACTGACGAGGGCCGTGCGTTAAGTGACGACCAGCAAGTAGTGAGTAGTGACTACTCGATTCTGCAGCGAAACCGCGTAGGCGTTCGTTAACGATACAAGATAAGAAAGAAAAATCAACACCGGATGAGTTACCACGACCCTGGTATACCAAAGGTTACAACGGAAAAAACAATATTTATCAATAATAACTTATCACTGTCGGCTACATTTCAAAACGAAATAAAAAACTTAAAACATGTTTACCTGCCTAATGCTTATATCTCAATTCTCGGCCCGTGATCGCTATAATAGTGTACAACAATAATTTTGCATTAATCCGTTAACGACTAACGACACATTATAGGTAATAGGTATAGAAAAATCAAGAATCATCAAGACTGAAGCGGCGTTTAAAGTCAATATTTTTCTCTAGTTAGATTATTATAATATTGTTTCGTGACCGTGTATCAAGTTCTCTATTTAACTGTGTTTGTTTTGTATTATTCTAGGCACAAAGCGTGTTTGAACATAATCGAAATGTTGCCTTAGCAACAGTTATGTTCTATTTGCCTAAACATTGATCAAACTATTTATTATTTATTTTACTTCTCTTCCGCAAGTGATAAAATAGTGTTGTGTATCCAGTAAAATGTTCAAAAATACATTTCAAAGTGGTTTTCTCTCTATACTCTACAGCATTGGTAGTAAGCCCTTACAGCTCTGGGATAAGACTGTTAGAAATGGACATATCAAACGCATTACCGACAATGATATCCAATCATTGGTGTTGGACATTGTTGGCACAAACATCAGTACTACATACATAACATGTCCGGCCGAAAAAACCAAAACTCTAGGTATCAAATTACCATATCTAATTATGATCGTCAAAAACATGAAGAAATATTTCACTTTTGAAGTGCAGGTTGGAAATAAAATTAAAATTAGAATTGTATTATATTCCTACTTATTACATTTTATTCTTACAGATTCTTGATGATAAGAACATCAGACGCAGATTTCGAGCTAGTAATTATCAATCAACAACTAGAGTTAAACCATTTATTTGCACAATGCCCATGCGTCTGGACGAAGGTTGGAACCAGATACAATTTAATCTAGCAGATTTCACAAGACGTGCTTACGGAACTGGATATGTAGAAACATTGAGGGTACAGTTGCATGCCAATTGCAGAGTCAGACGAGTTTATTTTAGTGATAGATTATATTCTGAAGACGAATTACCCGCAGAGTTCAAATTATTTTTACCTGTTCAAAGCAAAGTAAGTTATTGACTTTAACATTGATAGTATAAAAGCCAAGTCAGGATTAAACTTTTTAAATAGTTTTAAAAACGAATAATTTGTATTAAAAAAAAAATTAGAAGTACCTAGACTAATTAAAAAAAAACCTTGAATTCTTTTTGTAAACTTAAATGAAACTGAAAGATGTTTTTGCTTATAATCAATTTTCAACTGGTCATGTATAATATATTCTCTGCTGATAAAAGTTTTTCACAACTAGTAATAATTAGGTACACCTTTCTATAAACTAATAGATTATTATTTGCATATTAGTAATGGACAATTTTTAAAAAATGCAACCATTTATAAAACCAAAATAAAAAAAACTAAGATTGCTCAGTGATTAGGGGACAAGCACATAACTATCCACTACCTATTTATGTTCTATTAGGACTATTGTTGTAATTAATATCAAGTATTTAGGGTTTATTTAATCTTTTGCTTCATATTCCATACTATTGACTCTGTACATAATTTATAGTAAATAGTTGAGTAGAAGTGCTAGTATACTATTTAGTATTTACTAAACAAATGATTCTAATTAAAGTTATAAATTATAATATAGTTAAAACTCGGATAATATAAAAGCATAAGTATTGACGTATTCGATAAAAAAAAAGTAAAATTAACAATAATGATTATTGTAGCCTAACAATCTAGCCAACAATTTTTATTCCAAGCTTGAAGAGTATGAATACTTTAACTAAACTTCGATCTACACCAATGGCATAGCCAGGTTTTTGGAATTGGGTAGAGGGAGGTAAAGCAAAAAAAAACACTAACAACTATTTTATAATGCGATAAATGCAAAAATATTATGGTATAAACACTATAAACATAAATATTGTCAATGTCAAACTAATTAAAAAGGGCACCTCTATGGCAATTTTTTTAACAGTTTTAGGTATACTGATTATTTGTAAAAATAATGACCGTTACAAGTTTGGCCACAAAAAGATATTTTTATATGAGAATTAGGATAACCATTGAGAACACAAGTTAAGATACACATTTTTTCAGACACCAAAAATGAATACGTTTAGGTAATAGGTACACATTTTTTTCTATTTTACTTTTTACAGTTATTAGTGTTACTCAGGAAAGACACTGCGAGGAGGTTGGCTCTTAATTAATTCCCAAATTTTTTTTAACCAATTTAAAAATATGTTTAATATGTATTACATAATATATTAAATCATTAGGTAAAACAAAAATATTAAATCTACTAAAATCAAAAATTATATTTTATTTTTCGAAAAAATGTGAACCGATGTCATAAATATTTCCTTATATCATTGTCAAGATTAAATTCATTACATTTTTTTAAATGTATTAGACATGATGTTATCTTATGTAAAATGTTACTGGTCTACACGACTACACTTGAGTAAAAGATACTTAATTTATTATTTAATAACTATATGGGATATTACATCTTTAAATGTCAGAAAATTAGGCATAGAATAAAACAATACATAAAGTAATGTCCAATACACTGGAATAAAGTGAATATATTTACTGAAAATAATTTTGTGAAATAATAATGTTTTACTTATATACTTTTTATTAATAACTAATCCGTTTACTTTTTAATTTCAGAAAATATTATTTAACCATACAAAATAAATAATAGTAAAAAAAAATGTTAGATTTTACATTAATTAAGAGAATTAGCTTACTGATACCTTTCAATAAGTAAATGAACATAAATAATGAAGTTTTTAATTTTCAGACATTTCAGTAATTTCTTCCCCAGGTTCACTGTCCGTTTTTTCCTCTTTGCTATTTTCTTTTACCTGGTCACTTTCCTCTTGTTTTTTAACTTTAGGCGAAGAACTTTTTTCATTATCACCTTAAAAAAATAAATTAATATTTCATTAATTTGTTTCTTAATAGTATTAATAATATAATATACTAAATACCGTATTTGATATTTATCTAGTAAACATGTTATATTCAATGTTTAAAAAAAAAAAAACTATTCAAATCTCCTAAATTTATATTGTTTCTTTATTGAATGTCTAAAATATATTACTATATTACAATATAATTACATATTTCCTATAAAAATCAGATTTCTTATATTATGCCTATTAAAACGAAATTATTTTTTAAAGAATATTCACCATTTTCACCTTCTGCTGTTCTTTTTTCAGGTCGACCACAGACAGAGAGTAGATTGAACTTGCAGAAGCGGCCATAATCTCTAACCACTGACAAACAACAAACAGATTTCACCACCTCAACAATAATAGTCATTTTAGCTCCACCAGATAAATCCACAGTATGCTGTCCAAGACTAACTACTTGACTGGCCAATTCCTCAATTACTTTATCACGCGGCACTGAATTGTTATATCTGTGACTATAATAACACACCATTCAATTTGATATAAATTAATTATAATTTAAGATTTTTGTGGCAGAAATTGATTTAAATATAAATATTTTTTTTACTTGAACATAATTGCAAATGTTGTTGGTTCTGTAGAAAAATATTTAGGTAATATAACGGTACAGGCTGATGTTATGTGTGTTATGTTGGCCTATAAACACAAAGAAAGAAACAACAATGTTGTAGTATACTATAACAACAATACTAGCTTGGTTTTATATTACTTTGCAAGTAACCAAAATTGGAAGCATACGTAAAAGAAATTTTGTCTTCTGAACTTTGGTTCTTTCTATGTCTTCGAGTATTTTGTACATAAGATCACACGGGTTTTCAACCTAACATTAAATTCGCAATTAATTGAAACAAATTAATAAAATATTGGTTTGATTTAATGCAATAATATAAATGACTTACTGTGGTGCTGATGAAAAGACAGTTTCCAACACCTGTAGCTGACGGAGTGAATTTTTTCCAATCGGCATTATCTTTTCTGGACAAGCTTTCCAATTCAGTGTCTAATGAGTCCATAATTTCTACGGATTCGTCTACAGAACTAATAGTACCTTCAGATGGTTTCTAAATCAAAGCCAATTAAAAAAATTTAAGAAGTTTCATAATATTTTATCAAAAATAATACATGGTTACATGTTAGTGGTTACTAACATAGGCATATGCAGACTTTATTGGTAGAATACACTATATAAAATTAAGCACAAAAAAATAATTAAGCCTATCTTTAAAAAAAAATATTTATTGACTGAGTTTAACTAAACTTTTTACTCACATAAGGATTAGGAATTTTTGAATTTGTTTATATAATATACATTTCTGAGGTAATTCTTTGAAAACCAACTTTTAAATATTGATTTCTTTACCAGGATAATTCCTATGTGACCGCCAGCAGTCATCTGTAATTCTCAAATTGTATAATTTTATGACTGCTGGCTCTCCATGGTTTATCATTACTACCACACCACATGACTACTAGCAACTAAATTAATATCGTTTTAAATTATTAACTTTTTTACGGCACTTCAATAATGTACTAAAAACAGTGCAGTGGGAATAATTACAATTTGTTTGATGAAATAAACATATTATTTTATATTTTTCAAACAAATTAGGAATAACTTGTAAAAATATGTATGTTGTGTGGATAATACATGTCGTGTGACATGGCAGTTATGTGTCAACATGTGAAGACAGAAATAAGAGGATATAAAGGGGGTAATAAAGGGTCCTTTAGAGCAGAGTATTGAATTAACAATATATTTAAAAGATTTTTTTTTAATTAATTATTAAACATTTTTTTATTAACTTTTAGCATATTTTATTGTATTATTTGACACCTGGAGGCAATAAAGAAATACTTATGGTATAAATTAACTAAAGACTATAATATAATTTAACAAATATATGTTGATATGAATATAATGAAAAAATATGACAGCTTTTTAATATGAAAATAATTAAATATACAACTAACACATTTCAAAGGTTAGACTTACAATCAGAGTTGAAATCATTATCAATAAGGTTGTTACACGGCCAAAGCATTCGACTCTTACATTCATTATAACTATAATATTGAGAGTCGAATGACTCATAAAAGGTAATTTTTGACCCGTTATAAAAAGTGGTTATTGAATATAACCTGTTTGCAAGTATCTCTGGACAGAGTATGTTATTTTTAAAACTTTAAAGATGAAGAACACATCATTAAGTTTATGTCTAGAAAAAAAGTGTGTAGACCAAATTTTATGGCTAGTTCTTTATTTAGGGTAATCCATCATAAACTTATAAAATAAATATCTTAGGAAATAAGACTACACATTATTTATATGGAGTATATGGTTAAGTTGAGATGGATTCCAAGTTATGAACCAGTACTGTAGATTTATGCGTACTAGATATCATTATAAGGTAAGTTTCAGACGTAGGATGTTTTTAAAATCATAGCAATGACATCTATTAATTAAATATGCTCCAAGAAAGAGGATCTCTCTTTCAGACAAAATTATATCCAGATCTCTTATGGAAACGATTTCAAGGTTATTTGATGGTTATCAATTGAGTAATAATACATAAATGGATTTTTATATCTAGTAAAGGTTATCTGAGCACATTTATTTATTTCAAATATCCCACCTCAATATCAGTATTATTTTTTAATAATAAATTAAAATTTCAGCAAATCAACATTTGATTTGGTTTTTTCAATAAGAATTAATAGAACATAATGTAGAAATATGACTTAGAAATAAACAACAAAAAATGATTTATATATATGTAAGCAAAGCCAAGTTTAATATATATTCAAGGAATTAAAATCAAGGGAAAACAAATAAGTTAACTTGTTAGTTGTTGTTCATAAAAATAGTACTGATCCAAAAAGATAAATTATAAACATAATATTACGGTTAAATATCCATGTATTGTTCCTATTATGAAATTGTGAGTGATTCTATAAAAATATTAACAAAGAATAACACAACATGTTTATATTTTTAAATAACGTTCAATTTGTTTACATATTTTTTTTGAATTATCAATTTTTACTGAATTTAATAAGCTGAAATCTAAATTTTCAACACAATTACATAAGTTTTCACAAGTTGTATAATATAATCGTTTTTCTTCGCATAATTTTTCTGCCAATTCATATTGATGGTTGTCCATTAACTTTTCATTAACTACCACTAACAATGGTTTACCATAGTCTAATGCTTGCATTATGGAACCAGCTCCTCCGTGACTTATTACTAGATCACTATTAATCATATCAGTCCCAATATCTGGCTTAAATGTATAACTTGAGATTTCCATTACATCAGAAGGTTCAAGAATAAATGTACCGTTTCCTACTTGAAGTGTCATTGATGTATATCCATTACGTTTCAGAGCTTTGAGAGTACGATGGTCAGTGACAGAATCAATAAGTTCATTAAATTTAGTGGTACCGACAGTGACAAATACTGATTTAGTAGACATTTCGTTATTCACAGATGGTAAAATGTCACAAAGCAATCGTTTTAGTACAAAAAAGGCCTTGCTGCATTATTTAGATAACACATACACGAAAGATTTAATTTTATATAATGCAATATTGTATACGAGTAAGGTTTTATTGATGTATTGATGACGATACTACTGATACTAGTATACTACATTAGTTTAAAAATAATTATGAATTTATTTTGTACGTAAAATAAACTGTAAACCACGAATTAAGATATGTTAATTCGTGCTGTAAATTGAATTTAATAATTATCATGCTATTTAGCACGGTCTTGGATTATTTAGTATCTACTATCAACTAAAAGTGATAATACCACATTGGTCAATAGTGGTTCGCAAAGTGTTAGAAAGTATTGTACTTTGTCATAAAATACAAGATTGAGATTACAAAAACTGAAATCTGAAATCGAATTCTGTTCAATATTCAAAATATTATGGGTTATTTCGTTGATTTATCTTTTCTAAAAATAAGAGTACATATTTACTACATTGTACACCACATAGTAAATACACTATTTACCGATTACAATGTAATCATAAATATAGCTGATGTGTAAATAGATCATAGACTATTATAAAAGTACTATGAAAAAGATCGACTGTTGAAAATATTTACAGTACATAAAAAAATATATATTTATATCATAAGACAAGTATGGATAATCTGTATATTATTAGTGTTGTCAATGATGTGTGGTTTGAGAACTTAAATAGTAAGCAATAAAAGTATGTTTTTTTGCCAAGCTCCAACGGTTAGCGCAGCGAGAACCAATGTTTGAAATATATTTTAGGAAAAATGGAAATATGGGCAATATGGCCTACTCAAAACTACTAGTTCTGTAAATGTTAAATGTTTTTGACAATTTCTCAGATTTTTGCAAAAACCAAATGAAAATAATATTTGATTTTAATATTTTAACTGTTCTTTCATTATTTTAGACAAGGTATATCGTTTCAACAAAAACAGGGCAATAAGAAGGTTGATCGTAATTTAGTCATGATATTGTTGTCAATAATATTACACACCTATCGGCTATCACCATTTAACCATTGTTACTGTGTATAATCGATACTAATGCCTACGTAATAAACATTAAACATGAACAATAATTCAGCAGGAAACGAAAAAACGAAGATATGTCTACGTACGACACAGGACTTGGGTCGACTGTTTTATCGTGTAAAACTAAATAAACAAAGTTACTGGAAAACATGCTTAAAAATTAAAATTACAAAAATAAAATATACCTACCTACGCTGTAAGTAAAATAAACAAGGCTAATTGGATTACTAATTTATTATGAAAAATATTATTATTTATTGTTATAATTACGTAATATTGTTATTTTGAAATAAAAAAACAATTACAATGTATTTATAGGTATCTTAGTATCTACAATTTACCACTAACCCACGATTAAGGATAGTATCTATAATCGTGTACCGGAAATATAATATTTGGAAAAAGTGTTCACAGCGGTATTCCACTATTCTGGGGACTCTGAATAATGTTAAATTAAAAAAATCTTTAAAAAAACCAATTTGAACTCGGGAGTCGGGTTACAAGTATTTTTACTAATTCTTAAATTAAAGCTCTAATCATCAAACATCTTTACAACGCATTTTCAATAGTAAGGACATATTTTTTTTAGCCTATCATAGTACTACATTTTATCACTATAGTTGCACCAATGCCTAAACCTCGATTGCGGATTGAAATTATAAATAGTAATTAGTTTTAGTAATTACCAACTGGCATCTGCCATCTATAAAACTACAAGACTAAGACTCAGAATACAACATACTAAGTCACCTAACCTAAGTCCTAACCTATAGTACTAATCAGCTGTCTTACTTTTTCATTATTAATTGTTTTTGTTTTTACTATCCAATAGGCACCTACATAACATTATATATAAAATAGTAATAAGTGAAGAAAAATAGAATTTTATAATACGTTTGAAAATGAAAAACTTCTAAAAATACACAACTATGAACTAAATTATTGCAGGTGTACAATTAGGTGTAATCTATGAATAAATAAAAAACTATTATGTGAGAAAAGAAATTCTCGAAACCTTGCTCTTTTAGTAATTTTTAGATAAATTGTTACAAATTAATAATTATAATGATGGTTGCCAAAAATATCAGTGTATGATGTGAATTACGATATCTACAAATTGATTTTAATTCAACAAACTTACGTCTTTTTCTTCGCTGTATTCTCTTAACAAATTTATGGCTTCCTTCTGACAATCTTTTTCACCGTAGTTGCAAGTGCATAAAAATCCTTTCATGTCTGGCAGAAGTTTAAAACGATTGTCCTTAAAATTATACTTTTTTTTACCATATGATTTGACTGGACGAGCTGCCATGATTTCCAGAAATGTTGTTTTGTATAATATAACTGGTTCAAACAACAAATGTTTTAAACAACTTATAATATTGAGCTATTTTTTTAGGTTTAGTAATAATAATGTATAAATTATGAGGACTAACTTACACTCTTATAAAAATATTATGTAAATTTTATAATATTCAAGTAATAGGTATATACAAACATATAAGACGTAAGCACGCGCTAACTACTGGAAACAGTGGAAACTTCAGCTAGAAATATGAAAAGTAAAATACAAAATTGCCGAGTTCATTCCGGCACGCGAAATTTTAAAACATGCTACGTCTGATCATTTAACCAAAGATCTGCGCATGCGTGTGGACATGGTTATTTTTCAAGTCGAGTGATTATGAAAATATGTGATCATGGGTCTGATATCATATTATCATTATAATATGCTCATACCACGGTTTAAGATACTATCTATATCCGTGGCACATACGTAAGGTTACGTTCTGCCGCCAGAATTCATATTAGAATAAAAATAGAAATATATAGTTATAATCATGTATAATAAACAAAACAATAATTTAGATTTAGACAATGATTAGATATCGAATAAGATAATGATTAATTATTATAGAATATTAATAATATTATGATAATTATTGCTTTTGTCATAATTTGAATATTTGATCAATATCTTAAGTCTTGAGGTCGGTTGACTGCTCATTATATTATTGTTTTAGTAGGCATACACGCGTTCGATACAAGTTATCAATATCGTTTGAAATTCTGGTTTTTAAATTGTATTCACGATTTCAACATGACCGCGTTATTAGAGCTTTGCCGTAAATATTTTAACACTGACAATCTATACGAGGTGTTGAATACGAGAAAGGGTGCTACAGATAAAGAAGGTTAGATATTGTGCTACTATAGTACACAACCTACAAACTTATAGCTAAACCTACGTATACATATTTTAATTTTATTTATTAATCGTTGTGATTTGTTTTAGTTCGCAAAGCGTATTATATGTTGTCGATGAAATACCATCCTGACAAAGTAACTGAAAACGAAAAAACTGGTGCTACTGAAAAATTTAAAGTCATCAGTCGAATTCATGCTCTGCTAAACGATGCTGACAAAAGAAAGCTTTACGATGATGCTGGTAAGTTATGAATTGTAGTGTTGACTTAGCTTTATTTGTTTATTAAATTATTAATTTATAATTGTTAGTGATCTTCATATTATATATTTAAATTTGTTATTCTTATTGTTATAAATTATAATTAACCAATTACCTACCTATTTGTTAATTGATAATAGTATTATTATAAAATAAAATTGGCATAGTTTAATGAGAATGATTTAAATTGTGAACATTTCTAATAAAATATGCATTTACATATAAATCTGCACCCTGGTTAGTGCTTCCTGTCTACCTATATATAAAGTTAATTTAATGTACAAATTATTCCAGTTTGTAACAATTTGTTTTTGTAGGATGTGTTGGTGATAATATTGACCCCAACTCTGCTACAAAAGATTTCCCTTGGGAAACCTATTGGAGTTCAATTTTTAGAAAAATTACCGACAATGAAATCAGAGATTATGAATTAAAGTATAAAGGTATATATTATTTAAAAGGTATAACTTATTGTTATTTTAAATGTCATTAAATTTTTTTAAGGTTCTGATGATGAAAAAAGAGATCTTAAAAAAGAATATTTAGCAGGGAAAGGAGATATGGAATTTATTATAAACATGGTTCCATTTAGTTCTGTGTATGAGGAAGAACGTCTTCGAGAGGTTTTAGGAAAAATCATTGAAGAAGAAAATTTACCGAGATTTAAAGCATTTAGCAATGAACCTCCTTCAAAAAAAAGAAAAAGATTAGCAAAAGTGAGTTAGCTATAATGAAAATTATTATTCCTAGTCACATTATAATATGGCGCACACGTAATATTTATATTTGATAATATTGATATGAAATGCCCCCAGAATTCATATTAGAAATTATAATGAACTATTATACTACTATCTGTTATTCTGTGGTAGGTATAGTAATTTAATGATTATAAATTTATAAATTTGTGCCTATCATACGGAAACGGGATGTATACAGGTTCACAATTTAAAGTCAGTAGTGACTATACTAATACCTATGTGTTGTTTAATCGTGAATAGTAAAAATAAAATGTAAGTGATTTTCTGTTTTTGGAATTTACTTATTCTATGGACTATGATAAATCCATAAAATTAAAAAAAATTGCAAAAACTAAAATAATTCATGAGTTTCCTATGATTGTACTATAGATAGCTTTAATAATCATAGAGTTACCCATGGATAGTTGACCAAAAGTACAAATTTAAAATAAACAGCTTTCAGCTATTAATAGCCAGACAGAAAGAGTCCTTCATGAGGACAAAATAACACATGCAACTAGTAGTACCCCTTGATGATCGACCAAACACTGCTTATTATAATATATCTTAACAGAAACTTAAATTAAAAAGATTTTTACTATAATTTATAAAATTATAAAATAAATGTTTAGCTCTGTTGTAAACAGGTCCTTTCATAATTCTAACACCATAAACCATAGACGAAAATGGGGGGGGGGGCTTTATGGTCAAAACCCCCCAAAAATGTGCATAACCCAAACATTTCCTAAATGTTGTTTTAAGCTTATGAATATTATTAAAGTAGGAATTTAGCCCCCCCCCCCAAATCTCAAATGCTATTTACCATAGGCGTGCGCACAGGGGCAGCAAGGTGTGCCTTGCACCAATTTTATTAATAAAATGTTTTAAATAAATATTTAACTCTATTAACATGAGACACAACATGTTTTTATAAAATTGGTTTTTAGAGATTTCAGTTAAAAATTCCACACATTATGTTTATGTAATTTACAAATATATGCAAGTTCGATGTAGTAATTTATTTTATTATTTCATTAAATGTAATGCCAGATGAACAAATAATAACTGAAGGTAAAAATAATTGTTTCATTTAAAAATAGCCTAAGTATTAATAACATGGAGTTTTGCTTGTGGTATTCTTATTCTAACATCATTTTTATTGTCTGAACAAAATTATTATATGAAATAAATTATTAATTAATATATAATAATATTTTGTATATATGTATATACATTCTGATAATATATATGTATTTGTCCCATAGATCATAATTCATATTTTATTAATTGTTTTGTTTTTATATATTTTTTCAGACACTGTTTCAAAATACATGAACAAAATAATGCTAATAAAAAAAATATAAATATTAAGTATATTATGTATATTTTTTAATCTTATTTATCACTTATTTTATTTTGTA